>JAGFPH010001491.1:84610-102623 GCA_018207615.1 Philaenus spumarius | reverse complement strand
GCTCACTAAGAAAGGGTTTGAAAAAATTCGAAATTTTAGGGGGGTTTGGGGGGGATCAAAGTTATTAAATCGCAATTTCTTCAAAACTACCAAACGGATTGGAATGAAATTTTGTATGTAGCTTCCTCTAGGGCCATAGGTGCTAACTAAGAAAGGGTTTGAAAAATTTCAAAATTTTAAGAGGGGTTTGGGGGATCAAAGTTACTAAAATCATAATTTCAGATCTTTTATTATTATGACAATAGTGCTTTTATTATTTGAGATCTATATATATATAAAAGCCAAATACCACTCACTGACTGAACACTTAAAAAGAATACAATTACGTTAAAAAGACCGAAAATACCAACCACCACGGGCAACGCCGTACGGGTCAGCTAGTAGTTAATAAAACATTATTTAAATTATAAAGTTATTCCATTAATTATTGGCAAACACCCTAGCATCTCAGAAAGAATTAGTACAACTCACCAAATAATACGGCGAACATCGTGTCACGCACTGGTGGAAAACTGTAGGCAGAATGTCCCGAGGCACGCTCTCCTAACAGTTTTGTTAGACCAGCGGCCCCACCCGAGGACGTTGGTCACTCTAGGCTTAAGCTTCAATTTGATTGGTCCACGAACATTCGTTGTGCACGTGCACTTGGTGACATTTAGAGCAACTTCAAGGATTTGCGTGGTTAGCAAAGGAAACAGTAGGTAATGTTATCGGACTTGCACTTCCTATGTGCATGTGAAATATATTCGAGCTAAACTCTTTTGTTTGACTTATAAGTTATAATTTACCCGCTGGGCACTACAGCACTACTAGACAAATTTCTCTTAAAGAGGAAAATTTGTATAATTAATTGTATTTGTAGTAATAACTTACAAATATCACAACTCACGCATGCCGTGTTCCTGTGCTTGGAAAATGGCAGCCAGTTTTGAGTTTTGTTAAAAGATGAAAAATCTGGGTAGTTATCATCGCCTGCATATTATTGAGCACAAGTGTTTCCAAGTTGAAAACTACAGCAAAACTTATATTAGAATAAATCTCAATGTATGACTAAAACTATTTTACATAAAGATGAAAAATGTAAATACTAATAAAATATAACAACCCTTTACAGAGCAGTGAAGGAGCCCTGACTTAACAATAAATACAAAATATATTAAAAAACATTATTAAGTTTTAAAACTCATCCATAATACTATTAAGAATTTTATTAATAATAGCAGCAAAATTAAAAACTACTAGTTTTATAAGTACAGTAAAACCCCGGTTAACCAAACTCGGGTCAACAAAAACCCGGATTATTCGAAAAGCCTCCGAAAATCAGAAATCCAAAAATAATGCCATATTTTATGTACAATATTTTTTTAAATCAAAATTTGAATTTTTTTTTACAACTTAAACATCTATTAGAAATTAAGTAGTAGGTTTAAAAAATGTGCTAATGTCAAACTTTAAATTCAGTTTTCTCAGAACTCGGTGAAAAATGACATCCATGTTTCCTTTGATATCGTGCCGCCTATTTTCTCCCTTCTCAGGATCAAACCGCGAAATAAACAATAAACATTACTGTACTGCGAAATAAACTGTACCGTATTTCTTTTCACATGTTATTTAGTGAGTCAATGCTGGCTGACGTCCTTCTAATGACAAGATGACGGGACATCGCTGATCGAAAACATTTGGAAGGATGCAAAAAAAACAAACAAAAATTATTGAGTTTTTTGAATGAGTAATTCATAAGCTACAACTGTTAAGTACAGTATACTGTATATTTATGTACCGTAATACTAAAAATGTAATTTTAATTAAAATAAAGAACATACATGTAGGCTACAAAGATGATTTTTGAATTCATATGACATTTAAAACCTTTAAAAACTACAGTGTTAGATGTTCATAGCTTAACCGAAATTGTTTCAATCCGAAACAGCTTTCCCCCTTTTAGTTCAGTCAATCGGGGTTATACTGCATTGAAAAAATCATTTAGCCGATGCAGACAGGATACCACCACATTAATAATCCGGTAATCATCCTCCACTATCGCCTGAATGTAATCAGCTATGAAGGACCTTCTACACCAATGTTTCAACTTCACATATACTTTTAGAATGTACTTAATAATTAAACCCCTTTTATACATCCAACTTGGTAGAACTACTTAGCTTTAATGTTTACAAAAAGTAAGTTGAAATGTATTATGGTTGATTTGCACCACATCAAGGTAATTACTGAGACAATACTTTTAAAATAATAATTTTATTTTTATCATATAATCTTAATTACACTAAAAAAATTAATTAAAAATTTACCAGTCAGAAGAGTAGCAGCTGGAATCCCAAATTTGGTTCTTTCATAAGTTGATATAAAATTCAAGAGATCGTCCAAGACATTTTCTGATACGTTATTATCAATACTCTACAAATCAAAAATATATTTTTAGAAGAGTACCATCAGATAAATAATAACAATTAGGATTGCTAAACTCGCTAATATGTACAACTTCTGGGTTATTATAGATGGTTAAATTTGCTAATATTTATTTCAAAATCTGGGTTAAAGATGGTTAAATTTGTTAATGTTTATCAACATCTGGGGTATTAACCAGACATTAAAGATGGTCAAATTTGCTAATATTTATAACAACATCTGAGGTATTAACCAGACATTAACGATGGTTTAATTTGTTAATATTTATAACAAAATCTAGGGTATTAACCACACATTAAAGATGGTTAAATTTGTTAATAGTTATAACAAAATCTAGGGTATTAACCAGACATTAAGGATGGTTAAATTTGCTAATATTTATAACAACATCTGAGGTATTAACCAGACATTAAGGATGGTTTAATTTGTTAATATTTATAACAAAATCTAGGGTATTAACCAGACATTAAAGATGGTTAAATTTGTTAATATTTATAACAAAAGCTAGGGTATTAACTGACATTAAAGATGGTTAAATTTGTTAATATTTATAACAAAATCTAGGGTATTAACCAGACATTAAGGATGGTTTCATTTGTTAATATTTATAACAAAATCTAGGGTATTAACCAGACATTAAAGATGGTTAAATTTGAAAATATTGATAACAACTGGGTTATAGACGCTTAAATTTTTTAATATTCATAACTACATCTGGGTTATTAAAGATGGTTTAATTTGCTAATATTTATAACTGCATATGGGTTGTTATTATGGATGGTTAAATTTACTAATATTTATTTTAACATCTGGGTTAAATTTTCTAACATTATAGCAACATTTTATTAAATATGGTTAAATGAGCTAATATTTATTAGCTAAAGATGGTTAAGTTGTTTAATACTTATAACATCATCATATAAACATCATGCTTACGAACATTTTTGTAATCTGGTAACAGGTTTTTCATTTTGTTATTTTTTTTAGATTTTTTTTCCTACATACGCCAAATAGGATATGTTTAGTTTTGAAAATAAACATTGTTTTACTTTCTCACTATACTATAGTATAGAGAAAGTATAGTGATCGCAAAAAATTCGATGTTGAGATTTTTGTGGAAATATCCGTTTTGGGACCCCTGAGTCCAAAAAAGTGGTTTTTACAAAATGTCTGTCTGTACGTCTGTATGAATACAAAGCTAGAGCGAAAACAATTCGATCGATTTCAAACAAATTTGCACCAGACATGTCTAGTAGGCCTGTATAGATGCACGAAAAACGGTTTTAAAATTTTTTGAAAACAACCCCCATTTTGGCAAAAAAAACCCCAAAAAACCAGTTATTATTTTTTTAATAAAAAAACGGCATTAACGATTTTGATAAAATTTGGCTTATTTGTAGCCTTTAATGTACCTTACCATATGCAAAAAAACCGCATATTTCTAAAAATTCTCGTTTAGCTAATAATAATAATAATTGATTATTGGGGGTTTTTTGGTCATAAAGGGGGTTGTTTTTCAAAATTTTTCAAAATCTTTTTTCGTGCATCTATACAGGCTTAATTGATGTGTTTGGTGCAAATTTGTTCGAAATCGATTGAATACTTTTTTTTAGCTAATAATAATATTTATTAGTTAATCTCCTAGTTTAAAATCACCTCTCGTACCCCTCCTACAGTAATGAAGTCACTGTGAATCTGTTTAATAAGTTTTTGAGAAAGTATGTGCCAGTTTCTGGTACCGTTTATTTCCTATTGCAGTCGCAGTCGTACAAGTGAATAGAAAAATGTGAGTTTCTGCTAACTGGTTTTTATATTATTGTTTTTTTTTTTTTTTGTAACTCAATTCAATACATGATTTGCCAAGAAGAGTGACTGATAGGTATTGTATACCTTTTCAATCAACATATTTTGTAATAATTTAATTTTAATGAGAACATTGTTCTAATCTTGTGTTTCCAATTATAAAATATTTTGTTTTTCGGTGATTGGTCGGTCATGTACAGTTTTTTGTGTTTAAGTCAACTTTTTAAAATTGCAAAGAAAAGGTGAAATAAATGTCTCACACACCGAAACTTATTTATTTAGTCGAATGTATCACATACAATGCGTAAAGGTCAATAGACGACACTGAGTAATGAGCTTTCTGTCACTCGAATCGAAGCAGAGATCGTAAGAAAATAAAGTGAGCTATGTATAAGAATATGTCAGTTAAAGTACCTATCACATTTATATGGTGACTCTATTTACCAATTTACGTATAGGTTATCTACTGTTCCTAACTAAATACATACGCACAAATCGTAGTTTAAATTGTCATCTGACCCAGGGGGTTTACTCATAACTTTTCCAGTACCGGAAGTGACGGAAAGGGAGTCATTTTGAAATTTTTACTTCCAAAACCAGTACTTCACGTATCTTTGGTGAGTTTAGGGGTGAAGAGGTAATATGCTTACTTTTATAAGAAAAGTACACATGTATATGTAACTATTTTTGCAAGTATATAACAAATTGCCATTTTCAAGACACATACTATTTTAAACAAAAACTTGGCAAAATATCTCTTATTTAGTCGAATATCCTTTATGCCTCATGCCGAAAAAGTTAATAATATAAAAGTTTAAGTATCGCTGGTTTTTAAACTTTTCGGCCCCCTCGACTCTAAATCATTGGTCTTTTATTTATAGTCAATCGCAGGGCTTGCTGAAAATCAAAAGCGTGCCGCGAGGGGCGAGGCTGGCAAAATGGTGTCTGGTGCTCCCAAGTTGTCCCATTTTGATTCCGAGCTGAGGGACATGTGGGAGACTTTACTGTAGTTGGCTCGCCTAGTCGCAATGTACTGTAGTGTGGAGGTATCTTGAGGTTTTTCGATTAGCGATTGGTGGATGTAAAATTCCGAACCGAGTGTTAATGAGTGTGATTGAGGGTGTGAATGGTCCAGTGCAATGTTAAAACAAAACGTAAACAAATTTATATAAAGCAGTATCGGAACGGCGTTTAAAAATAACATAACCTTAATTTATTCTGTAATAATTAGTCTAACTCCGTCACACACACTTAACTACTATTTTTGAATTTGTAAAAAAATCTTGTTCCAGATGATGAGGTTTTTCTTTAATAATTAAAAGTCTTTTAACATTTTAGTTGTAAACTCAATATGAGACCAGTGCTATAAGCCTTCTTTTTTTTTTCTTAAACCGATGAGTAGCATTGAACCATTATAGTAGTTTAAAATAATTCGATACAAAACCCAATACTCTGGATTAAAAGTGCAATAACCACAAAAAAATGCACAGCAGACAAACTACACGTATTTTGTTTGTTAAAAAGGCGTCCACTCTAGTATGAAAGGAATTTTTATATTCATTAACATAAACAAAAACAAAATATTGTATTAACACCACTTTGTGCATTTAATTTAATTTAATTCCATTTTAACATCTTGGTCCTACAGAAATTGTTAATGCCAGTTTACTGCCACCAGATAATATGTTTAATAACTTTAATAAGCTCTTCTTTACAAAGAGAACAATATGAAGCAGCTGTCACATTAGAAATGAAGGTGCGCGTCACAATAGAATTAGACTGTCACTGGATATTTTTTAATTAAACCAATTTTGATATCCATCATACACATTAAATATTACTAAAATACCAACCTCTAATTCTTGTTCCAAACGTTTCAATACTTTACAATAGGTTTTGTACCATGGTTCAGTTACAAAGACATTTAAATCATCAGAAAGTTTTTTCTTATCACCTCCTTTTGGTTTGAAGGCAAAACAACCCTAAAACATAAATGTGAACAAATATATTTTTAATTACACGCACCAAATATTAGGTAGAATTAATTTTAGAGAAGCTATTTGGCAGAAAAAAATCAAATAATAAATTTTCTTTTACTGTTAATTTTTAGAACAAAAGTTGGAATGACTTAGGCTTATAGGGTTCTAGTTTAGAACAGCTTGACCACAGGTTTTAATAGAATTACACTATATATAACTTTTTCTTATATATATAATGAAATTAGACACTTCACTGATCGCGGGAAATCAATTATAAATATTCTAAAACAAATATAACATAACAAATTAACAAACCAAAAATCGCTTATGGGATTTAACACAGACAATGAACAGACATTTTAATACGCGATAGGAACAGGGTTGCCAGATGGGTTGCAATTAGATTTAAGTGGGTTTATCAGTGCCTCCTATATTGCCTAAAATTAGAACCTACAATATTATAACTATACTGTTATCGGTAACATATTGGGACTAAACAGTATAGGTCAGTACCTCTAGGTTTTTTTTTTATTCTAATATAATGTGATAATAACGACGAAATATTATAATAATACTGTTATCGGTAACATATTGTGACTAAACAGTATAGGTCAGTACCTCTAGTTTTTTTTTTATTCTAATTTTATATAATGAGATAATAACGACGAAATATTATAATTATACTGTTATCGGTAACATACTGTGACTAAACAGTATAGGTCAGTACCTCTAGTTTTTTTTTTATTCTAATTACTGTACATAATGTGATAATAACGACGAAATATTATAATTATACTGTTGCGTCATCTTTTCCTATTACATATGTTCAATGTGGCAACGTTGGCAATCAGAAATGATAAGTTTCTTCTTTTATACTGGTATTCAATGTAATTTCTTAACGACAATTGTTATTGTTTTTAAACTAAAAGTTTTGGAAAGTTATATAAATATCTACATATATTTTCGTGATTTCTTTCATCAATTTTGTTTAGTGAAGTTATTATTGATATTTCTTGGTGTATTAAGTGATTTGTTTCTTTTATTTAGTGTTAAAATATAAAAAAAATACTGAAGTTAACCTCTATATTTTCTACTTTAGTTTCTCTCATAATTTCTATAATTTTTATTTCCCGCGGATATTTTCCATGTTTTTATAATCAGTTTAACGTGTTCTTTCATAATATGAAGAAATTTTAAAAAAACCTCTGGTCAAGCTGTTCTAAATTTTTACCAACGAAGCCTTTATTTCTAACAAACCTAGAACCAATCAAGTAAAGGAAAACTTTTTTATAAGTGACTATTTTTTATCATAGAACCCATTTGTGCTATTCCAACAATTAGTCTATAGCGGTATTCTTTGGTTACAAAACTGTAGAAAGATAAAAGACACAACCCAATTTAATTGTAAAATAGGGATAAAATGTACAGTACAATTATTACTATTCCTTAGGCTACTAATTTTTCTAAACTCCCCTTAAATTCAATTTAAAACTCAACTACTCAAATAAAATTAATACATGTGTAAATACTTTAAAACAAACAATACTTTTAAAGTACAGTTGATAAATTAGAAAAAATCTTGAAATTAAGATACATTTAAGAACATCAGAACATTAGAAGTATTCGTAAAAATTTGGATTTGTTTATAACTAAGATAGTCTTTAGAGCAATTGCTTGATGTAATAATGTTGACAGAAGTATGGATTGGGGACGATGAAGTTAATCAATATTGTTTGCCAGGGTTCAATTCTATTCAAAGTGTAACAATAAATATAGAGCAGGAGGAGTTATAATGTTTGTAAAATCATCGTTCAATACAAATATTGAATTAAGTGCAGATAAGATGAGTACTATTTTTGAATATTAAGATAAATTGACCATATATGTTTATGAGGCTTGGTTTAAATTTTAAATTAAATGATGTGTCAGGCGTGTGTGATTTTGATGTGACTGACCACCGGATGACGGTCTTGGATTTAGAGAGGGAAAGGGGGATTCATAGTTTAAATATGCAAAAGTCTAGGAAAAGAATAAATATTGAATCTCTTAAACGGCTTCTTTTGAATGGCGATTGGGCTGGGGTGTATTGTAAAGAGTTGCCTTAATTCTGATGCTTTCAGGTGTTTTATGATTAGGCCTACTCTTAAATCCTGTCTAAATCAGGCGTACATTCAACAACAGTTATGCTGATAACATGATTAGGTTTAGGCCTTGGCTTAATGATGACACCCTGTTGAAAATGATTGACCATAAAAATGTTTTATATGTAAATTATTCAAAACACCCTCATAATGCTACATTGAAAAGTAAATATTCGGTTTATCCTAATAAACTGATATACAGAAGATACGTGCCAAACAAAAAATAATTATTTTAAATTACAATTTCAGCAAAACGGTAATAATATAAAATTTTAATGGAGTTTGATTAAAGAAATGATAGGGCTAAAATGTAACAACACGGAAGAAATTGCTTTGAAAAATGAAAATAGTTGCTTGGTTGCTGATCATGTGCACGTAGCAAATGATTTTAATAAATTCTTTCTCTCGGTTGCTTAGAGTTAAGACAGGGAATTTTAAAAGGCAGAGATTTATTGGAAGATCAAGCATTTGTGAACTCGAGTGAGGCGTTCAGTGAGGTTGCGTGCAAAAATTCTATATTTTTATATCCTCTGTGCGTTAACGAGCTTAAGAATATTGTTAGATCGTTAAATCCTAGAAAACCTCCCGGGTATGATGAAATATCTTCGTTTCTCATAAAAAATGTGTCCGATAACTTAGTACAGCAACTGTAATATATTATAAACCTGAGTGTTATTGCTGGAGAATATCCTAGTGACCTGAAATTTAGGTGATTATTAAACCACTGTATAAAGCAAATAATAAGACAGACCCAAGTAATTTAAGGCCCATACCTCTTTTATCTGTTTTTTCAAAAGTTTTTGAGAAAGTAATAAAAACCAGATTGTTCAATTTTTTGAACGAAAATAACGACTTCAGTAAACATCAATTTGGTTTTCGAGAAGGTGTGAATATAGAGACTGCACTCTTAGAGTTCATGTTACGAGTTTACACTGGTTATCAATGAGGGGCAATTCACTGCGGGGTTGTTTATTGATATTACGAAGGCGTTTGATACTGTTGTCATCAATATCCTTCTAGATCGTTTGTACAATGCGGGAATTCGTGGTGTAACACATGAATGGTTTAAAACATTTTTTGTAAATAGATCTCAAAAAACTAGAGTAGGCTAGTTGAAAGTTTAAGTGAGTCGGGAGTTTTGAAATATGGAATTCCACAGGGTTCAGTACTATCTGGTAATTTGTTTTTAATATACATCAATAATTTGTGTAACGGTAAATTTAGAGGGAAGCTTGTTGCTTTTGCCGATGACATACCTTTGTTTTACAAAGCAAATAGGCCTACAATAGAACAAGTTAAGGATGATACGCTAACTGATTTAAAACATTTAGGATGGTGGTTTACTGCCAATTTTATGATATTAAGTCCTAAAACTAGATTTGTCATCTTTAATTTGCGTAACCAGTTGGCCTTCGCTTCTCCTTTGAAATATCATTCACTACATTGCTTTATCAGTAACAGTATTAATTGCAGCTGCAGCGGAATTGAGCAAGTTGATGAGGTGAAGTATTTAGGGTAATAGTAGACTCAGTTGGAAGCAAATAACTTGCATCAAAAATAAATGAGATTAAATATTTACGTATTTTTTATATGGCTAGGAATGTTTGTAAATTGGAAGTCCTTAGCACCATGGTACTATGCGTTCATAAACTCTAAGCTGGACTATGGTCTTGCTGTGTGTGGGGGGGGGGGGGGGGGGGCATATTGGATCCACATTGGATCCAATGCTAATTTTATACAGAAAATTTATTAAAATAATCCTTAAGAAACCTTCAAAAGTAATTTCGGTTCAGTTATTTCAAACCCTAAACATACTGCCATTAAAGAACTTACATGTGTTTAAAGTATTACGTCTTTTCTAAAAGATAAGTGGAAATTCAAAAGGTCACCTAGATACCATAAAAGCAAGACTAAGAAATAAAAGTGATATCGTTGTTCCAAAACCAAAATTAACAATATTTATGCATTTTTTTACATATATTTGGCACCGATATTTTTTAATAAATTACCGACCGACATTAAATTCTGTACACAGTTTATTAAATTCCGCAAAATGCTCAAAGTATTTTTAATAAATCATAATACTATAGACTTTTTCTTTAAAGTAGTAGTGTAAATTCGGGTAGTATGGGTCTTTAGCGTAATGAATGTGAATATGTGTGAAAGGATGTTGGGTATGATTGTATTACATTAAAACAGATTTGTGTGTTTGAAAGTAAAGCCATAATAAAATAATGGTATTATTTGATATTTGTGTTTTTGGGGTGTGTGACGGCGTTGTTTTTGCTTTCTTTAAGGTTTATATAAAAAAAAAAAAATGTATATAGTGTAGGTTGGCTCAAAAACAGGTACTTAACCTTGAGCCAACTAAGATCCTCAATTATTATGATTAGGATATTTACAAGTAGTAGGCCTATATGTAGTGTGATTATTTTCGTATTATTGTATTTTGTTTTATTTTATTGTACTTTTTTTATTATTTTATTAAGGGTGATTAAGTTTGTAAATATTCTGCAAGAAAAATTTGTGATGTAGGCTAATTGAGGAATCAATAAATTTGATTTCATTTCAAAAAGTTAAAACATTTTAACTTGCTAAGTAAATTGATGTAACAATGTTGACAAGTTTACAATCTATAGGCCTACTAACATATATTTAACAATTTTATATTTCACAAGTGAAATATAATGTCACAAATAATTCAAATCATACCTAGTCAAATTCTTACAATTGGTATCGATGTAGTCACTCGTTCAATCGCCTATAGGCCTACATATGCAGGCTTTGTAAGTTACAAATTAACGTCATCACATTGAAACTCGCAATTTAACACGTTCGCTGCTATTCCTAAATACAATGAATTAAAATAACATGCTAAGGTGCTAAAAAAATATATTTTGGCAAAAACTTAGCAACAAAATTTTAGGTAAACCTAACCAACACTCATTTTTTAAATGCACCACAGAAATCAACTTAACAAATTTAGAATCAGTTAATTATTCTTCACAACCAACAGTTTTCTTAAATGTTAAGTTAACAAAATAAAAACAAACTCAAACAAAAATCAAGGAAAAGAAAATTGTTAGGCTATTATATTATAATTCAAACATATTGTATTATTTGGTTAGGGCATAAACTTACTTTAGGAGACGCAAGTTTACTATTCGACTCTAGGCTAACCTATGACAACAGAAATGCAAGAATAATACAAAAACCTAAAAGGTTCTAACCTATAGTATTTAGTCACAGTATGTTTACATGTATTCAACATTTAACAGTAGAATGTAAAACAACGTAAACTTACGCCCTTTAGGACACCCAGATGATAGGTTTGCAATCAATGATCTTTTTTTTAGGAAACAAGAGAGTAGTGCTGCCAACCTAAGAATGTTGGTGGTAAATATATTGAGACTGTAAGTTAGAACTTCACGCTATTTTAATGCAATATGGTGAGGTGACCTAGTGTAAACTTTACGACTAATTTAGTGTAGGCCTAACCTAAAGTTTACATTAGGATGCTGTACTTGTTCCTTTAAACAACCAACAGCTTCTTTTATATTAGTTTAATATGTCTATTATATTTTTTAAATCCTGTCATACACGTAAAAACTCGGAAAAAAGTACAATGTTTAACATTTGTACGTTTTGTTAACTGATAAGTAGGAATATTTCTTACAAAATCATAACCATGTTTGTGAAAAGTAAAATTAAACTTTGAACAAAGAATGAGTTCGTATTTTACACTTATTTACTGCAAAAGAGAAACTTGATTAAGTAAAAATTGTTTTCTTATTATTATTACCTTCGATACGGATACAGTTGAATCCATTTGTTAATTATATTTATTCAGTAAAAATAGGTTACATTTGCTTTCCTTTTCCTTCTGCTTTGAAATAATGCTTTCTTATAAAATAAACCAATCAAATCACTTCCCGCTTATCATATGGTCTTTGCCTTGATGATAACGAACTCCAAAAACAGTCGCTGTTTAACTTCACACAAAAATATAAAATTTAATATAATATATTAATAATGTATTACATATTTGGCCCACTTTTTCAGTGGGCATTGATTTATAATTATTTTAAAATTCAAATCCAATTAGATAAAGTTATATAAATAAAATCGTAAATTGCTATCATTACTGGATGGATGATGATGCTACATAAACAGATGATGCTATTGAATCTGTTACCTACCCCTTGGTATTATTATCTCTGTTACCTACTACACAATAAAATTATATTTCTAGACAATATGGATCATATGGTAACAAACAGCTGATTTCTGTTGTGTTCTTGACACTTGGACGTTAATTATTTATTTCTAAATATGTCTACTAATTTAATGTAATTAGTTTTCCTCTTAAGTAATATGTTACAGTAGGCTACTTATTATCTCACAGTTTAACAAATGGATTACCAATATCAGTTATTGTGTAGTAAGTGCGGTAAAAGTTTGAAAAATTATCAAGCTCTTATTTCTCATGAAAAATGGAAACACCAACAGCCAAAATATCATAAATGTGAAGTTTGTACTAAAAGTTTCCGGGATTCCTTTACTTTAAAAAGACATATAAATGGCGTACACAAGACTAGTGGTAAAAGTGTTCCTAGGACTAAAACTGCGGTGTGCCCTCTTTGTGATTTTATAGGAGCTCATATACACATGACTGATCATTTCAGTGTTCAGCATAACATCCAACTTAAAATTGAAAGTTTAATTTTTGATAGTATAACAAATTTTAATGAATGGAAGGCTGGAATAGAACAAGAAACAATGTCTCGGTATGTTAAACATAGGGCATCTAGAAAAAACAAAGATGGAACTACCGTTCATCACTTTTACTGTCATCGTGATGGACACTTTTCTTCAATAGGAAAAAAGATAAGGTCCTTGAAAGTACTAGGATCAAACAAAATCAATGCCCACTGTCCATCATTTATGAAAGTAACAGAAAATTCAAGAGTGACTGTAGAATTTTCAAGTACTCATGTAGGTCACTGTGGTGATATTGGTAGGTTGCCTTTAACTAAATCCGAAAAGAACAAAGTCGCATCCCAAATAGCTAAGAAAGTTCCCTTAGAAGATATCCTTAGTGACATTCAAAATTCAACAGTCAATTATGAGTTTAACTGTCTTCACCTAATAAACAGGAAGGATTTAAATAGCCTAATATAACTGTTTCGGCTAAATAAAGACGCAGTATACTGCAAAAGTACCTCAGACTGTCAAAAATAGATAAATTAATTAATAACACTGCACAGTAGGGTATCCATATTCAGATCTACTCCAAGATAGAGAACCTTATTCAATTGAACTTACTATGTCACCAAAAATTGAAGAAATTAACAAAAAAATCAATTCAATTTGAAAACGGTGTATGTGCACCAAAGAAATTAAGTGATCCTCCTCATTTAATTACACAAACCACAGAAAAGGGAGAAATATATAATTAATTATAACTGTGTACCTGGAACCTCCTTAGAACCTGGATTGAAATGTCTGAATATAATTACAGAAATCATTGAAAGTGGAAAGAAGCAAGGGTTTGATGTTTTTTCAGGCATTTTAAGTTAATGGAACCATCAACTAAAGTCATAGTGGAAAGTAGTAAATTAAAAATAAAAGATTATGAATCTGAGTATAGTAGTCCTACTTAAATTATTGAAACAGGAAGAGAAGGGAGGATTGTTAGACTTTTTTATAACAAAATGTAAGGAAATTCAATTAACCGAATTCAAATGATTTTTAACCTACTGAAAATAAAGGTCTATCAGAAGATGTAAAGAAGATGTCTGAAAAGAAGATGTATTGGATCAGACTGTGAGTGAAGAGAAAGAAAAAATGGGAACTGCAAATTAATCTCCGAGTTTGTGACAACACCTTATAATTTAGTAGTCTACTTGTAAGTAAGCATTCTATATATATTTACATGTAGGTGTACTCTACAGTAGCCTAGGTACCATACTTTCAGAATGTAACTATAAATATTCCAAACATTCTATATATATTTATATGTAGGCCTTCTCTGAAGTACCATTCTTGCCCAAGTTTCAGAATGTAACTATAAATATTCCAAATATTTGTTGGACCTTGAAACTAGGCTAAATTCTTTGTTTAAATTTCAGTATCCTAGTCTTCGTTATATTGTGGCGGGGTCAACCTAAGTAAACAATTAAAATAAGCCTACTGTAGATAATGGAATCCTATAAAATGTTCTATTCTACAAAACCTATATAACTGTTCATATTACCCCTAGATTATTTATCAAAATTTTGTTAATTGTTATAAAGGAAAAACACTGAACTTCATAAGCTTCATATTTATTCAAATACCGATTCTTTTCTTTAAATTTCAACAGCCAAAATTATATCAACTGCACTATTCAGTGGCCAACTTAACAATGTTCTTCTTTTGGGGCTTCTCTACCTTTCCAGGAAATAGATAATAACGCCTGATGAATCTTCATATCTTCTGGGATTTGGGTTTGTTAATGTAATAGGTGTTTGGGAGTCGTGAAGTATGATTTATTTTAATTGTGTCTTTATTTAATTGTGTGGATTTGTTTTGATACATAACAATGTTTTACAATGAATTTAATATGATTTTAAACAGTTAAATTATAGAAAACACTTAAATAACTCCTTATTACAATAATTGCTATCTAATTTCTAGAATGTAGGCCTATATATCTTATTCTTTGTATTTTTTCATTTGGTGGCAAGAATTACGTGGACCAATCACAGCGTTTCGTGGGAGGAGTTTACATAAATGAAATCCGCTTACTATTAAATTTTGTCGGTCGGGGCTTCGATTTTACATTTATAATAGCTTATCGACGTTTATTTTAGATTTAGACCAAAGACATTTGAGATGTAAAAAATTGGTTCTTTTCGTAGGCCTGGTTTAATTTTCTAATAAGAATGTATTTTTCTTGTAATCGGATTTATTCTGCCAACTTCTCTTCGATTTGTAATTAGATAGGCCTAGTTTCTCCTTGCGTTTTAACGTAAATCTTTGTCGATTGACTTGGTTTTATGTTGTTATTTTAGCTTTCCTGGATGCAGAATTTAGTTTTGAATATTTTTGATGTAGGAAATGTAGGTCTACAGATTCGTTTTGTAATTTTATTTTAATGAATTCGAGTTGAAAGTTGTGATTTGATTGTACCTTTTCGTTGTAGTATTTAGTGTTGCGCATAATTGTCGCTAGGTGTCGGGCGTGTATGACGGATTAACTAAATGAATGACATTCCAATTTGACTTCTATCTCTCTCGCTCCAATACGTATTTTTAATTTCGTTCTTATTTCTTTACAGAGTTAGGGAAATATTTGAATTGTAACAATTATCCCCTAGGTAACTTTTCCAGAAAATCTTTAATTTAAAGGTTTTCCTGGGAACAAATTTCCAACAATGAAAATATTTACCTGATTCATCTCACTAACTTATTTACATGAATTATTACACTTTTATATTATTGATACCGTTGTAAGTCAGTAATTGCCCCGGTTGGGGTAAATAGTTGTTTCTGTGTTTGTCTCTCAATCGGGAGTACCTGGGGTGATGTATTTTAATCGTTCTTCTCTTTTCGTAAAACTTTTGTATCCTCCGAAGATGTTCTGTGGGGTTCATTTCTCGTCCATGAAACTTAGGTACTGTGTTCTCTCCTATTCCAGAAATCTGACCACTACAGCTAACAGATATTTGAGGCGGGTAGTTATGTTGTTTTTCCATTAGTTCCTTTTCTATGTCCCTAATTTTGGTATTGTGATCTCGGACGTTCAGTTCGATTAACTCCAGCTGTTTTCTTTGTTCCGCCATGACTTTCCTTTCTTTCTCCATGTTATTCTCTAATCTTCCCTCTAACTCCTGACATCTCTGGTTGACTATCCGTTCATTTTCAGTGTTCGTTTTCTCTTCTTGGCAGGACAGCAACTTCTGGATCCTTTCTGTTTGGTTATCCAACTGTATCTGGACCTGTTCTTGAGTTTTGATGGTGACTTTATCTAAATCCACCTGGATGTCCTCTCTCTGGGCCTGGAGTTCGTTTCTACATTCTTTGCGACTAGTTTCTCTCTGCATATCCAATTTCTTCTGTAGATCTTCCTCCAACTGGTTCATTCTAGTCTTTAATTCATCCTGTACTGAATTTAGCTGTTTTTTCACATCTGTCACATTTTGGTTGATAATATTTTGATTTTGTTTATTTTCCTCCAGCTGTTTTTGTATATTTTCTTGATTTTGTTTATTTTCGTCCTGAAAGGCATCGAAACGTTGCAGTAATATCTCTAACCATGGGGGTTGAATTTCAGATTGAAATATGTTTCCCGTTTCTGATTCCATGGTAGTGTCGGTCAGGGGTGCAGAAAATGTGTTAGCACACGAAATTTCCCCAGAACACACTTTTTTTCACTAAAAATTTCCCCAAAATTTATCGCTATTCGCTACAGATGCGCCAGACACAGTTTGTTCATCTATTTCAACATATTTATTGACCTTATGTTATAATCATTTTTATTATATTCATTATAAATTCCAATATAAATCTTCAAAAAAATAATAATAGCATTATTTTTACTTAATTAACTACGGTGAAATTATATATATACAGTGAAATATCTTCAGATGGTCCCAAAAGGTTTAAATCAAAAAATACAACTTGATTATTGCTATTTTATTATGTTTAAAAGTAGGCCTAAGGCCCGTATTACACTGTAAAATATTTTATAAAATATGTTTTATAAAAGTTCTTTGACAAAGATCTGTGATAGTGTAATGGGCCATCTTCTATAATATATTTCTTTTATAACATTTCTTTTATAAAATTTAAGAGGTTGGCATTTTACTTTTTATAAAATGTTAGATACATTTTTACCTTTTAGTACAAGTCAAAAATGTTTTATAAAAGAGAATCACTTTTCAATTCTTTTATAATAGGTGGATACCATCTTTTATAAAACATATTTTATAAAATATTTTACAGTGTAACACGGGCCTAATACTTAAGTGGTTAAAACAATGTTAAATGTTATGTTTAATTAGTTCCAATTCAATTACCGAATTACCTACCACAATCACTATTGAAAATCGTCCAGACAGATCACACGAATTGAAAGAAAATTAAACTTAACAATTACTTTTCATTTGTTACATTTAGTTAAAAAATAAGTGATCCCGACACGCTATGACTTTTTAACTGTCAAAATCCCAAAAACACATAAAACTGTCCCCTCATTGTATTTTTAAAATTACCCAAAAACATATAAAACGTTACCCCATACTGTATTTTCAAAATTTTGATCACAAAACGTGATCCCGACGTGCTACGACTTTTTAACTGTCAAAATCGGTTTTCCCGTACCCAAAAACATTTTAAACGATACCACACCATGAATTTTGATTAAAAAACATGATCCCGAAGCGCTACGACTTTTTAAATGTCAAAAATCGGTTTTCCTGTACCAAAAAACATATAAAACGATACCCCACACTGAATTTTCAAAATGTTGATCCAAAAACGGTATCCCGACGCGCTACGAATTTTTAACTGTCACAATCGGGTTCCCCGTACCCAAAAACATATAAAATGATACCCCACACTTAATTTTGATTCAAAAACGTGATCCCGACGCGCTACGACTTTTAAATGTCAAAAATCG
>JAGFPH010001491.1:57971-70712 GCA_018207615.1 Philaenus spumarius | reverse complement strand
AAAAAAAAAAAAAAAAAAAAAAAAAATGTAGAAAAATAGTTTAAAATATCCTCTTTCTTGTAGAAATAAATTTTGTTGAAAAAAATTGTCTGTATTTTTTTTCCCAAAACGGTACTTACTTTCTTTACAAGCCTCGTATTATAACTTTATGTACCTAATATTTTTAAAATATAAAAAAAAATTATTCTTGCTGTTAAGACATATATATTTTAAAGTCTGTGATCAAATATTCATAGTTTTTAATAATAAAACATACATAAAAGTTGATTTATTGCTTTATTAAGAAACATGGAGGCAACCTCCAGGTGCGCCCGATTGAAGGTTAAAAACATTTTTATTTTTTTTAAACACATACTTATGGTAGGTACATGAGTTGTACTACATTTTTGTAGTAAAATTTAAAAGTTATTTTGTTTCTTTAGGAGTTTGGTGGATTGAGAGTTTGGATACACTGTCAATTATGAATCGTCGAACTGACTACGCGAGTTCAAGGATGCGTGCTACTTGTAACAGCGAAACTGTGCATCTGACATCTGGTGTTGGATTGGAGAAGGTACTCGGAGGGGGGTGGGGGAGGTTGAGATCTTTTGTCAGATTCTGCAATTTTACAAATGTGCATCTTCATTTTGACGGCACATAAGTAATCTAGGGTTAAGTGTTAAAATTCTGTAAAAAACATACCTGCTAAAGAAAAAAAGCTGTATTTTGTATTTATTACGTATATAAATAGGTATGAAAGAAATATAAATACAGTAGGATCTCGGTAATCCGGCCCTATATGGGGATTAGTAGGGCCGGATTACCAAAAATGCCGGATTAGTGGAAGTGAATTAAAAAATTAAGAAATTTAACAATAAACTACATTTTTAATGCTTATGAAAACTATGACAATAATCGTTTTAACTATGTATGTACTGTATAATGAAATTTCGTTAATTATTATGAAAAATAAACTGTGATATGAAACAGAAAGGTACAGTACAGTATGTATTTTAATCAATGAACAAATCAATGAACAAAATCAGTCACTAAACACTGTATACAGTACACGCAAAATGAAAATTTAATTCCTACTGTACACTTTACATTTACTTAAACAACAGTAAAATAGTTTGTAATCCTTTTCTGTTTCTTTGCATTAAAGGAAAGTTTTAAAACATTTTCTTGAAGTCTTTTGAGTGTTAATATGTCGGAAGCTGAAACTCCGTTTTCTTCCGCCCAAGTTATTGCAGTTGCGTAGGCACAGAGCGCCGAGTCCTTGTTTACTGTGTGTGCAGCTGTCGTATTGGCTCCGCCCTCCTCCACGTCACTGCTGTCTAGTAAGTCTTCGATGATCTCATCGTCTGTCATTATTTGACACTGCTCGTCGTCTGCTCCTTCTAACCAGGCGTTACCATCAGCTGATGTCAGATCATCAGGCTCGTCTACCAGTTGTTCAATCATTGCTTCTCTCTAGTCATTTAGCTCAACATCTGTGATAATTTGGGGTTGTGAATTTTTTTTGTAATCCTGTAGTAAATCCAGAGAAGGCCACAACTTCGCCCACGAACAAACAATTGTTTTTGTTGAAAGTTTTTCCCATGCGCTTGCAAGATTAAAAACAACATCTTTGAGGTTGGTTTCCTTCAACGCTGTAACAACACTCCCCTCTTTTGCACTGTACAACAGGTTTTTTTTATAACTTGTTTTTATAGTTTGGATCACGTTTTGGTCCATAGGTTGGAGTAACGGAGTTACATTGGGGGGCAAAAATAAAGCAATGATTTTACCATCTTTAGATTTTAACTCGTCCTCATCAGGATGTCCAGGACAATTGTCAAGAACTAAAAGGGCTTTTTGAGGCAATCTCTGTTTTTTCAAAAACTTGTTTACCGATGGAACAAAAGTTTTATGAAACCATTCCGAGAAAAGAGTTTTCGTCATCTATCCCCCTGGTTGAATTTGTGTATGAAACCGGCAACTGTGCGTTTTTGAAAGCCCTTGGCTTTTTGGCTTTCCCAATGACCAGCAATTCTAATTTATGCGTGCCACTAGCATTACAACACGGCATAAAAGTTATTCTATCTTTTGCCAACTTGCGACCTGGGGCACTAGCTTCCTCCCTATGAACAAAGGTTTTTTTCGGCAAAAGACGCCAGAACAGACCACTCTCGTCTGCATTGTAAATCTGATCTGGGCCTAAATCCATTTCTTTGACGATTTCTTTAAATTTTATAACAAAAGGCTCTGCAGCCTCTACATCACTTGAAAGTTTTTCTCCAGTTAAAGTTAACAATCAAATTCCAAAGCGCCGTTTGAATTTATCTAACCACCCAACACTTGCACGGAAGTCGTCTTTTTTCATAATTTTTTTATAAAATATTTTTGCCTTTTCCATGATATATCACCTGAAATAGGTGTATGACGGCTCCTTTCTTGCATGAACCAAGCATAAAGTGCGTCTTCTACTTGCGGAAATTCACCTGCTTTTAATGTCTTTCTTACCTTGGAAGATGATTCACTACCCCTCTTGAAGAATGATTCAATTTGCTCCTTTCTCTTCTTAATGTCGTGTATAGATACACGCCCGATATTGTATTCCTTAGACAAATTAACCAACTTCTCACCTTTTTCCAACCGTTTTAAAATTGCATATTTTTTATCTAAAGTCAGTGTAACATGCTTACGTTTTTCCGACATCGCACTGCACTTGTAGATTGCACTACTCACAACACGGCCTTCACTTAACTCACTCGCAACAATCACAATGTATTCAACTTCCCTTATCAAACGCCAACGTACTACTGTCGTTGTGGAGACTCATGTCTAGACATGTCTTAGAAATTTCTAGAAATTGAATGACTCATCGGCGGAAACACAGCGCCGGATTACTGGACGTGCCGGAGTATTGAGCCGGATTATAGAGACTGTACTGTATTGTTTTGTTCTTTTTATTTGTTGAGCTAACTTGTCAAAAATATACAGATTATATTAAACATAATTACAGTAATTTTTATTAAAGTAAATCCATCTAATATTATACCGTTAAATTTACCCACAACACATTACTATGAATATCGTTCTGAATGAAATTTGACATTGTAGGAATGACTTATAGGCTGTAGCATCTATGTGATATTTGCTAGGCCTATAGGTCTACTTCTAGTTCTGTTAGTATAGTTGAAGTTATACATGAACATTAACCTAACATGAATATACATTTTGCAGTTATGTCTACTTTCACTTGTAATTTATTTTTTGCGAGCAACAGTTCTAATTTAGTAGTCTTTTGGTAACAGTGAGAAAGTGTGTAGTTTCTTGGTCCAAACCTAACCAAAATGCTTTTCTTTCTCTTCTAATACCTATATGTGTCAGCGACGGTTTGCACTTTTTGACTCAATAATTTGTGAGGTTTTAGAATATGTAAAAAATTATACTTTACCTGGTTACTATTACCAATTTTATTTCTGTAGGATTTCCTAAAATATTGTGCGTAGGAAAAGTGAAATTGTAATAGTATTCAGAAGTGATGGGAGGAGCCTAATAATGTATGATTTATGTAATTTCTAACCATATTATTATGTATAATTGTAAAAATATAAACTCTTGCTTTAATCCAGCAGAGACTAAATTAATAAGTATACGAAAAACTAAACTAATTATGTCTGTAAAAAGGACTATATTATGTATAGGAGAAACCAAAATAAATATGTATAATAGGTCCTTAATGTGTAGATAAATGTTTGTTTTCGTGTTAAAAATGTATGCATTCCTTTTTTGATTCTTATATAAACAATTTTTAATTTCTCAGATTGTATTTATTCTTTGTTAACAATTCTTTGGTAGAAGTATTTTGGTCTTCTAAAAGCCTTCTTACACTATTTCCACAAATCTTTATCCAGCTTGGTTAGTAATTAACTTAATGTACTAGGAAACAACTCTGAACTTAATTTTTTCATCAAATCCCATTGACAATTCACACCTAAGTTATCAGTATGAAAACCAGTTTCAAATGGAGAAACGGGTTTTCTGCTCGGAACAAAAACACCAGAATTTTATACCATTCAGTATGGGTTGCAGCAAGCCTTTTACTGAATACTGAAGTTGCACCTTGACCGCTCAATATTCTCTACCTCTTTTTAGCGAATTTCCCAGGCGATGATAACCACCTAGGTCTTTCGTAAAAAAAAAAAAAAAAATTTAGCGAATTTTTAAAGGATAGGCAGTGACTCTTATAGTGAGACCTATGGTTGGGAGTGGTCAATGAGCATCGATCATGGTCCCCAAAACACGTTTTGGATGTCATTAAAGTTTTTATGTATATATGTGTTTACACTCTGACAGGCATATTTTACGTCCGATTCGGTCCAAATTTGGTACACATGTTGGCTTTCTAAGTCGCTCAGATGAGATCGTTAGTGAAAAAAATCATAACTTGATGTACAATTTTTGATATATCTATATAAAGCACACAAATTTCTTATATATTTACTTTAAAAAAACATTGACCGATTTTTCAAGTACAAATTGTCTGACAGGGGATTTTATAGACAAGAATTTTATGCTGTATATTGAATCTAAATGATTTTTTAATGTTTAATTATTTTTTCACCAATTTTGGTTTGATAGTGATATAGTTATATAACTGTAACTTTTGTACAGTTTGATGAGAACTGAGCAGCAGCAGCACATTCACCAAAAACTCTTTCAGGAATTACAATAGCTAAGCCAAAGAAAGATGACACTTCATTTCGGAATATGTATTATGATAGTTAGTTTAAAAATTCCTTTTTCAGATCTAACCTTGTTTCTACTGCAGTTTCAGGCTATTCACCCTTCATCAGAAAATAAAAACACAAATCACACTCATATATATACAATACAAAAATAATTCATTCTGTGCGAGGATTGTTAGTTGTGCAAAACATATGAATATATATACGTAAGTATTTCTAGAATTTAACCCTAGAACCGGCAGACGGTACATAATGTACCGTCACTCCAACACATTTGTAACGAGTGATGTATTGAATATTTGACCCACTAAAAAATCTTCCAATCTCAAAAAGACAAAAAACATTGGAAAGGTCATGTTTCAAACTTTAATTTTTGTATTTACAATTTCTTTCTAAAACGTATATTTACATACGTAATCATCGTTGCAGTTTATTATACAAATCAATCGGCGCCCGAAAATTCATACAAAACATAACGAAATAACTCAACTTTCGTCAGTCTCTAAAGCCCGCCAAGTAAGTTTTCTTAGGCGGGTTACACACTGAAGTGGCGTGGCTGCCACGTGGAGGCACGCTGCATGCGTCGTGCCAGTGCATCGGCGAGTACGATGCAAGGAGCTTACACACTGGAATGGCGCCACATGGCCATACATTTATATCTGACTATACTCAGTATGTTCAAAAATATCAACAAGTGAAGATGCGCTGTTCCTGTTGTTAGCTGGAAAATAAATTTAAATTACTTTATTTATAAATTATTATTATACAATTTTTAGTATCGAAAACGTACATACTTTGAAAACAAAATTTACAATACATTTTTTTAAATGTACATATCTTTTGATCTATATATTCGATTTTAAATATTAAAACAGATTTGGATTCACATTAAAATTATCTTTAACTTGTTATATTCATAACTCAATACATAACTAAAATAAATGTCAAATAATACAAAATAAAAAAAATATTGTTCACCATTTGTCGAATTTTAAATAGTAATTTTTATAGGCCTAGTCAGTAAAGGTGTTGAAATTTGTTGTAGCAATCTGATATTTTTAAATTGTTATTGAAGGTATGTTTTCTAAACATGGTTCAAATTTTATTAAAATCGGTTAAATAGTTTTAAAGTTATTCAATTTTTACTAAAGACATGAACAAAAAATTGTTCACCGAATCAAGATAACGGAAAGTAGATTTTATAGGCCTAGTTAGTAAAGGTGTTAAAATTTGTTGTAACAATCTGATTTTTTTAAATTGTTATTGTAGGTATGTTTTCTAAACGTAGCTCAAATTTTATTAAAATCTGTTAAATATTTTTAAAGTTATTAAATTTTTACTGAAGACATGAACAAACAATTTTTCACCGAATAAAGATATCGGAAAGTAGATTGTATAGGCCTAATCAGTAAAGGTATTGAAATTTGTTGTAACAATTTGATTTTTTTAAATTGGTATTTTAGGTATGTTTTCTAAACGTAGTTCAAATTTTATTAAAATCTGTTAAATATTTGTAAAGTTATTAAATTTTTACTGAAGACATGAACAAAAAATGTTTCACCGAATAAAGATATCGGAAAGTAATTTTTATAGGCCTAATCATTAGGCTGGGTTGCATCAACCGGGATCAAATACCTAGATCAGTAAATCCTGGATCAATTATTTGATCCAGGTATGGTGCAATAGAAACAACCGATCAAAGTAGTTGATCCTGGATCAAATACAACTTTGATCCTAGATCAAAACTGATCCTGGTTGGTGCAACTCAGCCTTAGTAAAAGTATTACAATTTGTTGTAACAATCTGATTTATTTATATTATTATTATAAATATTTTTTCTATATGTGGTTCAAATTTTATTGAACTCAGATAAATATTTCTAGATTTGTTCAATTTAGAACCTGTAGAACACAAATCAGACCTGAATTAAATACTGACGAAGGCCAGAGAGTGGTATCTGCGCATGCGCTGGGTCAAGATGCGTGTGGCATGCATCGCCAAACACCAACCGATCGGTGTTCGAGTGGCAGATGCGTGGCGCAGCGTGATGCACGGAAGATGCGCCACGCCACTGCTACTTCAGTGTGTAGGAACCCGTTTAAAAGCATTGGTTGATTTTCGCGTGGCGAGCAGCTACTTGCCACTTGCAGCAAGCTGCATGCCACGCTACTTCAGTGTGTAACCCGCCTTAGTTAAACCTATGTATCGATGGATTCATCACAATTTCCCCTATCCAAAACTTCCATCCAATCAAAAATCGGACAAATAGTTCTGAAGTTGTGGGCCGTTTTGTAGACCCTTGCAATTGGTCAGTTTTCCAACCAATAAACAGCGTTATTTATTTCACGTGATATCTGTGTGACCTCAATCGTTTTTTAGTATCTTTGTAAACATAATGGTTCAAGCTAACTTTCCCTGTAAACCAAATATGCTATATTTGAACAGTTTATTGTGTAGGACCGTGAGAAAGTGACTGCTAATACGGTCTCATCTAACATTCGAATCTGAAGCCTAACGGACTTTTACAACATGGCTAGACATAGGAGTTTGCGCGCGCATCTTGTACAGACGAGAGTTTTCTATATTTTTTGTAACTTTTGTTATTCAAATAATTCTAAGTCAAACACTTTTATGAAAAGATAATTTACAAGTATACAGTTCAGTTCTTTGATTTATTCTCTGCACTTTGTTGTAATAATATTTTATTTTTGGGCAAAGCATATATTAGTAAATTACGTTTCTAACTTGGCATACTTTTGATAGCAGTCTTGTAGTAGGAACATAAAAACTAGTGTTTTCAAAATAAGAAATTTGAAAATGTTAAATGTTTTTATACAGTTCTATTTGGCTAAATTACGAAACTTTTTTACATTTATGAAAAAAATTACAAAATATGTTTACTACTTTTTATGTAGACTTAAAGTTGAACTTTAACTGAACATTTTTTGTTTCTTGAGCTAATAACTTTGTAAATTTTACATCTATAATTTTTTTTATATAAATTTGGTGAACCTTTTTCTACACAAAAGCTATAGAACACTTATGGATTGGGGTTCATTTACTATTTTTGGCGAATTTTTGAATAAATGCTTGCACACGAAAAAAAATCCATTTTCGTTAAAGCTGCCGGTTCTAGGGTTAAACCACTGAAAGGCATATCGACACTAGCACCAGTTGTATCATTCCATTAGTGGAGGTGCTTGGTAAAATGCAAATTGTTTGCCAGAAATGTAGTTTATTACTATACAATTCATTCGAGCAGGGGAGGTTTCGCCAAAAGTCGTTAGAATTCAAGATGGCGGATGAAATTCAGAATGGGTCCATTCAATGGAATTATTTGCAATTTTCTTATTAATCATCACACAAAAGTGTGTTTGGTGTCAATTTATATGTTTTTTAGCCCAACAAGTTCATTTTTCTTGTTGAAATGAGGCTAAGTATTTGTCCAAGCGGGCATACAGATGACCTTGCCACCAGAGATTTCCACCAAGTCACTGCTGTTGCACTGTTTTATTTGTTGCTTGATGCTCATCTCAAAAGCAATACTGAACTTGAGTTTGAATTATGGTGTAGAAAAAGAGCAGAAGAGAGTGTTATGTTCAAATAACTAATATGGTAGTATGGAGTGTTATGTTATATTGGCTAACTAATATGGAAATCGTATTGGTTTGTTTTGTTTGCTCAATCAGAGAAGCCAACTACTCAATGTACCGTGACTGTCTAAAAGAAATGATTCCTTGGTTTTTCCTACTTGGTCATCATAACTATTCACATTGGTTACCAATCCACCTCAAAGATCTTCTTGATGAAGAAATCAAACTAACAGACATACATCATGTATTTTCTTCTGGGCAGTTTGTGATAAGTGATAAGAAAAGCAAACTCTTAGCTATCAGAGTAGATCAAGCGCACGAGCAAAACAATAGCAATAGTGAAAGGAGATGGAGGTGCAGTAGGGTTAACACAATCAATCGGCACTAACATACATTAGTAGACCTGCGTCATGGTGACTGGCTGTAGCTCCCCATTATCCAACTCCCAGCCCCAATCCAACGGATCCATTTCCACTCCATACCAACTTTCAACTTGTAAATGCACCCTCTTGAATATTGGATCCAGCCATCCACGGTGGGGAATAGTTTGGCTAGATCCACATTTTTAGATCCAACCCCATCTAAACAAAGTCTAAACCTTTCGACCAGCTCGATATATGAAGACGATTCATCCATGCTCGCTTAAGTGGTGCGGAAGCTGGAAGTTGCACCGTACAATTCGAGAGCGAGATCAATCCCTGATTCCAGCAAATCCTCGATTCTGAGATTTTTCTCTTTAAATTTGTCTGCATGCTGATGGAGATCTGGAGACTTTTCAAACACCTTGCCAACTGGACCTTTCATCTGTAATATAACGCTGAATGCATGCAATAGCAGAATGTTCGATTTGATGCATTCATGCTTGGACTTCACACAAATTTCCTTCCATCGCCCCTCGGTGCACTGGGGGCATTTCACATGGACAGAATTGAAATTAGTGCCCCCCAAAACCTCTGAGAGGAAATTTTCAAGTCTGTCGCAACTTCACAAATTTCCCTTCATTGCCCCCCATCACCCCCTCCCGTGCACAGGGGCATTTCGCATGGTCAGAAATGAGATCGGCACACCCAAAAACTCCCGAGTACCGATTTTCGTCTCTTTTCATCTATTTTTAGAGGTATGTAGACTTTTTCCTGGTATTTTTCTGAACACGGTGCAGAAAACTGCATCCAAATCGGAGCTGTAGGCGAAAATGTATTTATTCGGGTCAAAATCGTACTAGTTTTCCTGGTCTATAAGGATAAGAGCATGTTATGAATGTATTTGTTTAGAAGTTTAGTTGCCTGTTACTTCCATTGAAAAAAAAGAAGGTGCCAGAATAAAAAATAACTATGGTTAGGCTTGCCATACGTCCCGGTATATTGCTCTTGTCCCGGTGTCCCGCCCGGATTTATCGATGTCCCGGAAAACGACTTCAAAATGTAAAAAGTAATTAATTTCTGTTGATATTAATTATAAGTTATAGTTATTTACAGTAGGTATATTGGAATTTAAACTATGAGTCAACTGCGGTATTCAAGTCTAAAATATGAGTGGTTTGAAATCAAAGATTAACTTTGTTAACTTATTATTTAATTGTTTTTTTAGTTTTGCAAAAAATAATAAGTCTTAGTAATTATTCAATTAAACAATTTTATGAAGTATTTTTAATTTTATTTTATTAACACTTCTTAGACCAGAAAGAATGATTAATAATAATAATAATAGTGCTTTATTTAAGAAATTATAAATATCAAAACATTTCACATTTGAAAAAACACTTGTTCAGCACTGGTCCATAGACCGTCTGCTGGGTTGGCATTCTTAGTTTAACATTTTTATATATATATAACAGACTTAAAAACAAAAAACAAAATTAACTAGAACAAAGAAATTACCTAAAATTGACATAAACAAGAAATTAAAACACACATAGAAAATAAACACTTGCCTCCAAAACTTACAAATTTACAAAAAATAATGCGACATGAAGAAATAAATACATAAAAATGACATCCATAAAATTAACTGCAACATAATACCCTAATTATTGTTAATAACTTACAAATAAAATACCCCTTCATTAAAATATCTGAACTAATCGTAAACACAATATATCTGCAACAACCCTGGCTAAAATCATACTTAATATAAGTTGTACTGAATACCCATAAAATAAAATATAATAAACAAAGATGACGATAATAAATATTCGAATCAACCCACAACGCGTGTGAAATAATATAATAAAATGCAAAATAATATGTCTAAAAAAGAAATAATTCCCATTTTTACCTAATCTACTGGGAGTACGTCAGAAAGAATGATTATTAAAAAGGAAAAATATGTATTTTTAATTAGAAAAAATTCCTTTTTATTATTAAAAGGTGTGTAGAACTAACAATTTAGGGTTCCAGATCCCCCTCCCGTCACTTGCGAGGCTTAAAAAAAAGCTCAAAACTCACCATTTTGCTTCTAATTTTAAAAAAAGTTTCCACACCCCCGGTAAGGCCATCTCATATTAATGTGTCCCGGTTTCACTCACCAAAAATATGGCAAGCCTAACTATGGTAGAATGTTTTGTTGGGTTTGTAGGTGTTTGACTACGTCATTAAAAATATTTGTCTGTATAGTAGAGAAATATTTTGGAAAGAATTGCTGACCAAACTTCAATATAAACTATTGAGAATTTTCATTTATTTATAAGGCAATAAATAATTATGACCATTTAAAAACATAATTACAAAGTATTATTGCATGTATTGTTAAATTATTTAATAGCACATTATTAAACACTAATGTATGCAGTTAAATCAAATTAATTTAACATATTATTTTACCAACAAAATAAATGACGATATAATACAAAATATTAGCTCAGTTACTGTAAGTAATAAATTACAATTTTTCTCTAAAGATATTGTGCACATTGTTTTATTTATCTAAAAAGTCAGTATTAAACACAACATACATTTAAATAAAATTAGTACATTATTTTATATACATTTGAATAAAATCTGTTTCATAAAGACCTTAGAAAATTGTACATTACTAAAATTGGGACAAAGCGATCATTATGTAGGTCTACATACTAACAAGATTTGAAAGAAACAGTACTAAACTAATAATCAAAGCTCATCAATGCCAAAATGTAATTGAGTAAAAAGGACATTAACTACCAACACAATTTACATATGATTCTCTATTTTAAAAATAATGTGAAGTAATAAGAACCAGCCACCAACATCATATAAGCTATGTTTACGTTACTATTAGCATAATACAGCTAAAATCCCATTCGATTAGCATATCATAGGCAATTCATTTCCCAAACTAACATTTTAAGTGATAATAGAATATAGATTTTACAAACTACAAACTAAAGTGTTTTTTTTTTTTTACAAATGACTGTAGAAGATTTTCATACATCAAAAATATTACATTGAGCATACAATACTTAACTATTACTTTATTATGCTTATAGTTTAATAGTTTATCGAGACCTTACTATTTTGATTTTATCATTTATCCATAAGTCTAAGATTAGTTACGAAAGACTAATTAATTTGATTTGTTTACTACATAGTTCCGCTCAAAGATTTTGAGCATTCATTTTGAGTGAAGTAGTAAACCTAATCTTTAAGAATAATCTTGGCAAGGTTTCAAGTAGAATTGTTGAAGCTATGTTGTATATTGTTTCTATAATTCTATATCTCTTTTAGTATAAACACAAATCTTTAAACTAGAAGTTGTAGGTAAACATAACCTATAAAAAACCTATTGAATTCTTTTGGATTGGGATATATTTAATATATTTGGCAAATTTTTGAAAAAAATGCTTGCAAAACAAAACAATGGAATGTAATAGCATTGGCCACTTATAGAATTTAAGTGTTTCATGTGGTTAGGTTATTTTTTTAGAAATACAGTACTGTATTACAGTTTAGTTTTTGTATGCTTATTAAGCAAGAATATTTAAAATGGCATCTATTTTATGCCCTCATATTATTCAAATGATATAATAATTTTTGATTATTGAATTACTGAATGTATCAAACAAATATATTTGGGCACCCTTTTGCGTCAAGTAATACCTGCCTGCCAAATTTGTACTTTTTGGGCATTATTGTTTTTGAGATTTAAAGACTTGATAGAGGAATTATTGTAAATTATTATAGTGGCAATTTGTAAGTGCGAATATTTTCCTAACCTTTTTTGTTTATTGATGAAATTACAATTAGAAAATTGTTTGCATATGTTTCTATATAATTAATAATATCTACCGTATCTATTGTACGTATATTAATAGAATTAATTAGAGAAGTTCACTTTGGTACTTGACAGAATGTTTAATGTGTGCTCTTTAGCAGCAATAAATATTAATCTCCCAATCTTTGTGTCTTTGTAACAGTACATAATATAATTTTTTAGTGCACTAATTACCAAGTTTGATT
>JAGFPH010001491.1:18759-38133 GCA_018207615.1 Philaenus spumarius | reverse complement strand
TGATCCCCCCAAACCCCTCCTAAAATGTCGAAATTTTTCATACCCTTTCTTAGTGAGCACCTATGGCCCTAGAGGAAGCTACACACCAGATTTCATTCCAATCCGTTCGGTAGTTCTGAAGGAATTGTAATTTAATAACTTTGATCCCCAAACCCCCCTAAAATTTCGAATTTTTTCAAACCCTTTCTTAGTAAGCACCTATGGCCCTAGAGGAAGCTACATACCAAATTTCATTCCAATCCATTCGGTAGTTTTGAAGAAGTTGTTTTTTAATAACTTTGATCCCCCAAACCCCCCTAAAATTTCAAATTTTTTCAAACCCTTTCTTAGTGAGCACCTATGGCCCTAGAGGAAGCTACATACCAAATTTCATTCCAATCCGTTCGGTAGTTTTTGAGAAATCGTGATGAGTGAGTCAGTGGGTTTTGGCTTTTATATAATTATATAGATACCTGGACTACCTTTTGCTGTTTGGCAGATGATGGTATTGAAAGTGCACGGTTTTACAATTTTAGAGGTGTAAAAAGGGGTCCAAACCCTATATTAAATCAGATAGTTCAAATTTTTTTATATGTTGTTCGGGATGGTTAGAAAGTGAAAACCCACCCCTCTGCATTTTCCGCCGTCTCGAAAAACCACCAAAAAATTGGACTTTTTCAGTTTTTCATGTAAAGCTCCTAAACGGTGATCAAAGCCAAATGTGATCCGTATTCATTCTTGTAGAGGAAAGCATTTCCTCCAAGAATCGCTACTTAACTTTGTTTCCACGACCAATAGCAAAGCAGCACAGAGCAGCAAAGAAGGGTTATTGTAAGTTCTATACATTTAGGACATTCCAGTTTACCAAACAGTGTCTCTGTGATTTTTTACTGACGATTCCATGTTCCACTACACAATTTTTCCAACCTTTATTTTTTTATCACACATCATTCAGTGTCATCTGAACCTACTCGAGACCTGTCTTCGGATGTGGAGAATCACTGTTAATATAAATAAAACAGAGGCCCCATTCACAACAGCAACAAAAGCCCAACTTCAACTAAATGGATCCCCCATTGCATGTAAAACAAAACTCAGATAGCCAGGTGTCACCCTATATAGAAACCTAAATTTCAAACAAAATGTCAAACAGGTTTTTGGACAAGCTCACTACAAACTTTATCCTGTGATTAAAAGCAGAAGCTCTATTCCCCTATCCATCAGACTGGCCATGTACAAAATGTACCTTCGTCCATTTATAACCTATGCTGCCCGAGCTTTTACTTCCTTATCATTGATAATGGAAAGAAAAGGCTGATGCTTTCCAAGCAAAATACTCAGAATGCTTAGCAACTCTTCGTGGTTCATTAATTCATCATGGTCTAAAAACCCGGACAATCCAAGAACTCATCCTCAAATTAACAACATCGTTAACTTCCAAACTAGAAGACTCAAAATATGCAGCTGATTGTTATTGTGACAGATGCCGCTCCCCCACAAGAACGCAGACCACAAAGTCTAGCCCCACCATGAACTGATTTGAACTTATGAAGTCATTCATTTTATATTTAAACTTACAAGTTAAAAATAAAATAAAACACACATATTAATAATAGCTAATAATACAAAAATCAAAGTTATCGCTAAACTTAGAAAAATTACTCCATCAACAGTCAGTAAAATTTCAGACAGTCACTTGTAATTATATAATGTTGCACACGTATCTAACGGAAGCAGATAAATATAATTTGAGGGATAGTATATTGATTTATCTCCACAGGGCCAAGTTGTTACTGTATAATGTTTGATTGATTATAAATATATGCCTATTAAGAGTATAAACCGTATATATTATTTTATATTTACCTCTTCTTCAGAGATGTCATGGTTTATTAGATAAACCACTTTTCTGTGAGAAAATGCTTCTTTAAGATCATCAGACAATTTTAATACTTCTTTGCATGTTTCCAAAGGATAGGTTGCATTAACTGTTCAAAATAAAATGAAAGACATAAAAATATTGAATTAACTTTTTTACAAACTCAGATAAATAACAACAAAGCTTATGATAAAGATCACCTAAATCCAAACTTTAAAAGTGATTTGTAAAAAAATAAAACATCTTACCATAGCTATGAAGTATACTATTTAAATTCCAGTTGTGAAGTTTATGGTATGTAAACATTTTAAAAGAAAAAAGTATGGAGTGTTAAGAAAACTCTAGAATTGTAAATTGTGTGAATTTTAATTTTTAGGGTACCCATAATCAGGACCTTTTTTTTGTAATAGACTACCATGCTCGCAGCAAAATATATTTTTAGTTTATCATGCTTAAAACAATATAAATGATTGGCAAACATTTTTATATCTATATATTGCCCCTCCCCCCACCCAAACAGTGCCAGATTTAGGCATCTTGCGGCCATAGCCAATTTATGGCCGGAGCCTCGGAGGTCAATTTTCCACATCTACTTCCCGACACCCATTTAGTGATAAGAAAACAAACAAATCGTCCAGTGCAGGACCATTACATTCTATAGCTTTGCGTAATGTTTTTTTCAATACTTTTAGCATGAGCTGTCCTTATGTTTTATAACTTATTTGCCTTTTAGTGTCTCGGTTTTTTTTTTTTTAGGGTGTTGGATAGTTTGTTAACCCTTTTTAAAATACATTTTATATTCCAAATAACTATCAGCCTATTGAGCAGTTGCAATTACCTGTCTGCTGTAGTAAAACATTATATCAGTTTAGTAGATAACGAAAAGTAGCGCTTTCTAAATAGTGTCGAGTTAAAGGCAGAAGTCGTTTTGAGATACAATTTAGATTTTGTAGAAGACAACATGTAACCTTTTTTACATTTTTAACTTCTACAGCCCTAGGCAGTCTGCCTAGTTTGAAATCCGGTGTGCTAATCCTCTTAATACACTTAGTAATAATAATACAATCAATTACAATTTATTCCTAACTTAAGGTATTTTCACAGTTATTTAATGCATCTAAATTAAATATTCTAAAAGTAAATTGTATTATATTTATATTAATATTTATATACAGTACATGGTGATAATAAAAATAAGTGATTAAATCCAATCATGCGTTTCAAACTCAAAAACCGTACATTTTAACAAAAAAATTCAATACACTTTTTTTGTAGCCTTTTTGATTCCTTATCAGATAGTCTCACAGTCGAAACAATCGGATGGAGAATACTAGTTAAGTTATGTGTTATAATTGGTTTGTTCAACCCGGCATCCTATACCAACACAGTAAACACAACAATATTGTATGTACTCTGTTACTATATTTAACTTAGCTATTATCCTTCATCCGATTGTTTTGACAGTTACACCATCTGATAAGGAATCAAAAGGGCTAAAAAAAGGTGTAAATTTTACATTATTTGGTAAATTGTACGGTTTTTTCGTAATTTAGGTTTGAAGTTTTAAAACAGCCGCCATTTTTAAACGCATGGTTCAATTTAATCGCTTATTTTTCTTAAGATATATATTCTTGTTAGGTTAAACTTCATGCAAAGTTTGAACTGAATCAGTTAAACATTTCTCTAGATATGAATTATTTTGTACAAAAAACAAAATGGAAAACGAAGCGTTTTCGGGCCTATGTTTATATTTATTTTTTTCTTAATTTAGCTATAGAAAGAGTTCCGAGAGATTGCCGCTTAGATCTGAATCAACCTGTATAAAAATATACCTAGTTATCCGCCTTGCAACTTTTTTTGGTAGTATGGCACAACGCGTTTTGGGTACAAGTTCTCATCTTCTGGTTTACCGGTAGTAAATATGTTTTACTCACATGTGAGCACGTCAAATATAAAGTTAAAAAAAACACATACACACAGCTTACGACACAAAATATTGCACTGCACAGTGAAGATAAAATTTTACAGGTATATATGTATATTATATAAATATTATTATAGTACAACGGGCAAGATCCGTGTAATTCATGGAAATTTTGGTTTTACAAAATTTTTGTAAACTGACTGTTGAGCTCTAGCTTGTCTGGAAATGAATAATAACTTAGCCTCTATTTAATAATTTCTTAGGGAATACCAGGATCCAGAGGAATATTATGTATTTTGGTTTTTCTAAGGGGAAGGCATTACTTTAAACATGGGTGTGTTAACCATGCAATTCCCAAATTGTAATATTAAAAGATGCTTTCGTAATTAAGGTTTAAAGTTAAGGGAAAATTTCAAATTTTCTCAAAATAAAAATAGTTATTTTTTGTTTATACAGAATTAGACCTTGAATAAAGGTTAAATGAGCTATTAACGAATTTTGAGTATTTTAGAAAATAGCTAAAATGACGAAGTTCAGATGTCATTAGAGTATGTAAAAAATAAATTTTATCAAAGTTAAAGTATAACATGTAATAGAGAATAAAAAGTTTTAAAGTAAAACAAAGACAAAAATTAAATATTATTTTAGAAGAAAGGGTGAGAGTTTTCACATGTTAAAGTCAGGTTAAAAAAGAAAATTAAAGAATTAAAGTTGAGTAGGAGAATTAATTTTTGTCTTTTTTTTTTTTTGCTTTCCATGCCACTTTGTGCCTTTCGGCTAACGAGCATGTTTTTTTGGGTTTTTAATATTTTATGGTCCCCCGCGGGATTTGAACCTGGGACGTCTTGCTTATGAGGCAAGTACCATAGCGGTTGAGCTATGACAGAGGACTTGAGTAGGAGAATGTATAAAACCACCAGTATATGCAATAAATTTCGGGAAATTAATTAAGAAAAATTGAAACCGTAGAAATTACAAGTCCCACAACTCAAGGAAAAATACAGCAAATTTCATGAAATGGCAGCTAGTGTGTCAAAAGGGAAATCTCAAGAAATGAAAATTCAGAGACTTTGTGACCTTAACTTATTAACTTATTTTACAACTGTTCTGGAGAATTAGTGTTCCCAAACTTGTGGCACGTCAAATTAATAAATTTCTCCAGGAAAGAATTGTTAGAAAATTGGCATCCTCAACGTGAGGCGTCGACAACAGAAAGAACCATTGTAACAGATATACTACAACTTAGTTTTACTTCGGCTTGCATTAAAATGCTGAAGTATTGAAATCATGCGAAAATTTGTGTTTTTCTGTCTGTTAGCACGATATAATATGCACTCACTGAAGTCGTAGAAAACTTCTGGTGGTGCCAAAATCTTTGTAAATTTATTGCGGAGAGTTGAAAAGCTTTTAAGCTTTCTAGCGTGAGTCGATCACATTTTTGGGTCAACATTTTGAAAATACAGTGTGGGATATCGTTTTATATGTTTTTGGATAGGGGAAAACCGATTTGACAGTTAAAGAGTCGTATTCGGGATAACGTTTTTGGGGTCAACATTTAAAAAATTCAGTGTGGGGTATCGTATTACATGTTTTTTGATACGGGAAACTCTATTTTGACAGTTATTTAAATAAAAAAACATGAGCCGAAGTCTCAAAAAAGTGTTCTATCTTTTCATCTTGTTATATTATTGCAACTAGAGACGTATACAATAAATATTCTATATCATACTCTCTTTACATTTTATATTTCATAATATTTAAACAAAAATTGTATAAACTTGGCACCTTTCTTTTTCCTTCGCGAGGGTCTGCTGAATTTTATTTACATTTCTACATTTAATAAAATAAAACTTATAAACACAATACGTCGTTTCAACTACGAAGTCGTCATCTTCACTGGTAAATGGTGAATAGGGTCTAAATTATATCATGTAACTATAAACAAACTTGAAATGTTTGAAACATAACTAACCGTCTATCACACATAATCATTTAAGAGATAGTACTGCAGATAGAAATTTTTAAATGGATTCACTTGTGTCGGTGTTCCTGTTATTGAACTTTTGGAATAAGGGGGAGCAGAACAAAATTTGTTAAAATTATCAGGCCTATATATTTGTTGATTGTCAAAAATAAATACCAACCTATTTTTCCGAAATCAATGATAGTGATTTCATTCGTCTCCACCAAAGTTAAAGATGCCATAATAGTACAGATCCTTTAAGTTACTGAAATTGCTTGTTACGGACAAAATGTATCACTAAGCATACACCTCAAAAATGTTAGTTACAAGCAAATCCTACTAGGCTTTCTGATATAGAATGTGTAAATGTGGAAAACAATGATAAACAGAAAGAATATCAACAGTCCAAATGTCATAGTTTAGCTCATAAGGTTTGAGATAAAACCTGATGATTCGTAAATATCTTTTATATACAAATGAATGTTTGTTTCTTTGTCCACTCTAGAACTATTCTTCCAATTTAGTTAAAAATTTTACAGGTCATCCATATCATTGCATTGCTAGGAATGTTTAGACGTTTCAATTACTAGGGGTTGAAAATTGAAATGGGGTGCCTACAATATATTATACATTAAACTAACTTCCTACAAGCTGTAAATCTAAAATTATGTAATATTATTTTTAAGTGATATAAAACAAAATTTGCAATTTGATTAATTAACTCAAAGATATAAAATAGATTAACTACCCTTAAAACTAAATAATAATACAAACACTTACTTTTTCTACATGCTCAAAAACTGCTCAACTAATTTCACTACAAATTTCATAATTTACACATATTAGGACCAGAATTGTTTAGAAAATATGGTTGCTATAATCAGAGGTACTAAAATGTGGAAGCTACCCCTATACAATAAAAATAAATTGCACTAATGTCTAACTTCCTACAAGCTAAATTTGTATAATATTATTCTTAACCCTTAAGTAATCGCATGGGTTTTTGTAACATAAGTACTTCGATGGGCGTGGGGTGTTTCTGACACCATAAATTAAAAATTACTCGAAAATGTTTTTATATATTTTTTTTATGATTTAAAAACCTTTTATTGCTTTTAAAGTATTAAGATTATATTTTTAAAGTATTTTGGAATAGACAATTTTATTTTCACTCATAAGAAAATAAACTCCAAAAGTCTGATTTTTTTGTAAAAACTTTAATATTTGATATAAAAAACATTTCCAAAATAAAAAGAAGAGGGTTTTGGCTTAGATTTTATGTTTCCTTACTCTTTAAAGTATATTCTACCTAGTGACACAATTTTTTATTGATTATCTTTACTTAGTACATAATATGTACAATGTTAAACAAAATATTACACCACTGGTCGCGCGGGAGTACAAAGCCCCACAGAGGAGAGGACAGAGCAGTTTGAGTTTGACGTGACTGTGTGGATGTGGATCGAAAACACAGCAAAAATTAACAAGAACCAGTTTTTCAGTACTCTTACACTCTTTTGAAGGTACTGAAAAGATGGGTATTTGAGGATTTTGAGCTAAGATATCCGTGGAGATATTGAAAAATTAATAAGTAAAAGTAATAAAATTGTAATCCTTAAAATTAAATGGTAATTAAAATGGGATACCTACCAATATAAAATAAATTGTATTAAGATTAATACCCATATGTTTAATACCCGCACGACAGCCTGCTCTGATCATAAAAATCTTATTTTAACCACAATTCACTTCAAATTGACTTAATTGAATTTTCACACTCCCTACATTGTGTTTGAGAATTTAATTTAATCTAATCTATATATATAAAAGTGAAATACCACTGACTCACTCATCACGATTTCTCAAAAACTACCGAATGGATTGAAATTAAATTTGGTATGTAGCTTCCTCTAGGGCCATAGGTGCTCACTAAGAAAGGGTTTGAAAAAATTTGAAATCTTAGGGGGGTTTGGGGGGGATCAAATTTATTAAAAAACGATTTCTTCAAAACTACGGAACGGATCGGCATGAAATTTGGTATGTAGCTTCCTCTAGGGCCATAGGCGCTCGCTAGGATAGGGTTTAAAAACATTCGAAATTTTAGGGGGTTTTTGGGGGGATCAAAGTTATTAAATCACGATTTTTTCAAAACTACCGAACGGATTGGAATGAAATTTGGTACGTAGCTTCCTCTAGGGCCATAAGTGTTCACTAAAAAAGGGTTTTAAAAAATTTGAAATTCTAGTGGAGTTTGAGGGGTAAAAATGACTAAATCACGATTTCTCCGAAATTACGGAACAGATTGGAATGAAATTTGGTATGTAGCTTCCTCTAGGGCCCTAGGTGCTCACTAAGATAGGGTTTGAAAAAATTCGAAATTTTAGGGGGGTTTGGGGGGGATCAAATCTATTGAAAAACGATTTCTTCAAAACTACCGAACGGATTGGAATGAAATTTGGTATGTAGCTTCCTCTAGGGCCATAGGTGCTCAATAAGAAAGGGTTTGAAAAAATTCAAAATTTTAGGAGGGGTTTAGGTTGATCAAAGTTACTAAAATCATAATTTCAGATCTTTTATTATTATGAAAATAGTGCTTTTATTATTTAAGATCTATATATATAAAAGCCCAATACCACTGACTGACTGAACACTTATAAAGAATACAATTACGTTAAAAAAACTGAAAATACCAACCACCACGGGCAACGCCGTACGGGTCAGCTAGTCATATATATGTATACACTAAAATCTAGCAATGGCCGAGACCACTAGTATTATAGGACTACCTAAATCGCATTTTGTGTCTAGTAAAGTTACAACACTTCTAATAATTATTACAACAGGCAGTTCCGGATTTAGGCAATTTATGGCCGGTTAAAAAATCATTAAACTCCCTACAAGTATAAGTGAAAAATATATCCACCGTTTGGAGTGATTATACCTGCTAAAATAGTAGCCTACTAATAATGTGTTTGATCTTTTTCACCAACGCCAACCATTAGGTCAAGAATTATGGTTTGGTGAACAATAAATTCATATCTCCTGCAGTAAGCACAGTAGCAAATCCGTTTAAAATTATAGTATATAGGGCCTATACTTTATACTAAAACTATTATGCAATAGGAAAGAAAAATGCACTTGCACTTTGATTGGCCTTCTTGCTGTAAGGAGTTAAAGTGGGTAACAAAATTACCCTTAAACAATAAAAGTAAATTGTTATTCTTCCCATGAAGCAGAGCTGTTATTTTACACTTTTTGTAAGTTTTATGTAGGAAGAGTAATGCACTAGCATTTACATTGCCTGTGTCTAAAGTGTGGAAATAAGGAAATTACCCTTAAAACAATAACTATTAAAACATACAGTCCCTTCAAGTTAGAAATCTGAAATTGAGTACGCCTATACTTATCTCTTAAGAAAGCATTGCACTCACCCAGCCAGCCAGCCGCTCGGGGTTGGCTTTTAACATAGGAACATGTTTTCAATCGGCGGAATAAAAACTTTACTATCAAGTACCGTAGTAGAATTACATACCTCATTGCTATAAACCTCTTAAAAAATGATTATTTGTATAAATGAATTTTTATTATTAAAAGAAAGAAGTAAGTTTTCCATAAGAGGAAGGTATAATTTTACTGATTTTTGAAGAGAAATAAAAGTTCACTGTGACTACGGTATCGATGTTGTAGAAAATTGTATAGTTTTAAAGTATGTGTCTTTAATAATTCATTGTATATGTCTAAAGTTGCAATAGTATAAAACTAAGTTGCACTATATATATCTTTGAAGTTAGGGCAAAAGGGCTTAAGACAGAAATTGTTAACTTTATTGAACGAATAAAATATAAATTGTTTGTGATTTCAATGTTTTCGCGGTCAAACTTCAACGGTAAAGAAGTCGAAGCTTAAAAAAAAACAGACCAGGTAACTAGTCATATCACGTCAGCTTGGAAGCGAGAAAACCAACGTTTGCTTTACTTCCACCCTCCTACCCTCAAACTACACATATGAAAAATTACCTGGTTTAGCCGAGATTCGAACAGGTATCTTCTGATCAGGAAGATGCCACGCTATCCACTCGGCTATCGCTTGCCTTAAAAAAAATGACAACAAAACAAAACTTTAATTATTTGCTACTGTATTATTGCCTACGTCGCCCCTTCTCCTGTCGCTGTTGTAATATGTAATTGCAATGAAAGCTATTGAATTTGTCAAAACTTTGAGCGCTTCTCCTGTAAAGGTAACAATTTCTAACTTAAGCCCTTTTGCCCCAATTTCAAATATATATATTTATAAAAACCTGTTCCCGAAACGCATAGTGTACAACCTTATTGGTTACTTGCGTCTTAGGGGTAAAAATAGGGTATTACAACCAATACAATAAAAATAATTTCCAATAACTTCCCATAAAGCTAGAGAGCTGAAATTCTGTAGGGCCTATATATTTATTTTTATTAGGGGGTTTGTATGATCCACCACCGGGACCCACTGCACCTAAACCATGAGGTGCCCCATGTACAGGCAGCAGTTCACATCAAACCCGCCCATTTTGCGAAACGAAGGAGTCCATGGGGCCTTTCTCTCGTATATAACTGGTGTCAGGGTATCCTTGTCCCAGATATTTCTGCCTCATTGATGCGAGGGCATCACATTCGCATAGAACGTGGAAAGAAGTTTCCTCCTTCTCTCCACACCTTCGACATAATGGGTTGTTCTCCAGCCCCATTAGGTGGAGGTGCTTCTTCAGAGAGTTGTGTCCCGTCAGTAGACCGACCAACAACCTCACTTCCGGCCTGCCAAGACCCAGCAGTGGTCTGTTTAGGTGTCCATCCAGACCCTCAATGAAGTCGTGTGCCTGTCTCTGACCTCTTACTGTCTCTCTCCATTTACGCAAGTGTCCTGATTGAACATTTTTTTTACACTTTCTTTCCCATAGCCTCTTGATATTCCTATCATTGGTTCTGGGCCCATCGGTGGATTTTCTGCTCCTCTCTTAGCCAGTTTATCTGCTATTTCATTCCCTTCCACTCCTTCATGTCCAGGGACCCAAACAAGTCTTACTTGCTTACTGCTTGACAACTGATCCAGCAGTAATTGGCATTCCCAGACCAGTTTTGATTTTGTTCTTATAACAGACCCTAAGTAGCAGGTAGCCAGAGTACAGACGCCAAATTACTGTATACAAACTATAGATAATTTTCATTTAAATTATTAAACATTTTGATAAAGAATAAGTTCATGTTTACGAATTAGAAATATTTAGCAAATGAATTATACTCTTCAAGAGTGATTGACTTCGCTTGTCTTGTTCCGGTGTCATCATCAGTACAGTTTGAAGCATTGTTAAGTGTGATTGTATAAAACAAATAAAAACTTTGAGTTTCTATTGAATTTAAATGACTTTGTATGGTAAATAAATTAATTGAAAATAATACTTTCACATAATGTTATTATATAACATTGGGCATAGGATAAGGGATTTTAAAATAAAAATAAACATATTGTTTTTAAAACAAAAATGGACGCAGGCGCGGATACAGGGGGAGGGTCATGGGGGTCATGACCCCCCCCCCAAACATTTTTTAAGGCTTGATTTGTATGTTTGATTTAACCCTACAAGCGCCAAATTACACTGTACTGTCGTCTCAGCCCGCCGAGCAAGTGGCAGGCAGCAATTATTGTATCGTATGATTGCGTTGAATATTTTACCCACTATAAATCATCCAATCTCAATAAAACAAAAACGATTGGAAAGGAAATGTTTTAAACGTTAATTTTTGTATTTACAAATTTGTTTTAAAACATATTATTTACATATTATGTAATCATCATTTGTAATTGTAGTTGTCCAAAAAGATGACGCCGCGCTAGAAAACAAAAAGAAAAGGCACAAAACTTTTCACTTTTCTAAGGCTCATAATTATTAGACAGACTTGTTTTGAAAAGAATATAAGGTCACCTTTGGATTCGTCAAGATTTGAATTTTCTAACATAGTCTTCCAATCATTCGTCACTTTTATAATTTTTTAGATATGGAGTTTTCTGTAAGCCATGGCCGTATCCAGAATGATATTTCGGGGGGAGGGGAGGGGGGCGAGAGCTCAAAGTTTAGCATACCAAATAAAAGTCTTATGTGTAAGTTAAAAAAATGTATTAAAATAGGTTTGATAAACATAATACTTAAATATAATATTTGTTATTATTTACAACAGCAAATTCAGTATTCGATCACTTTCACAAGCGAATTGATTTAGAACCTCTTCCGGATCCAATTTAATGTCTCTGTGAACAGACATTAACGTCAAACCAGATAATCTATCCTCTGACATTGAATTTCTCAGCCATGTTTTCAATCTGGTTAGTGTAGGAAAGCTCCTTTCAGGTGTCGCAGTTGTTACTGGTAAAGTGATGTAAATTGTAAATATTTGGAAATAACTTGTCGTTACAGACATCGATGGCTTCTAGACCAGTAGTTGAAATTATATTATTATTTTTGTCAGCTCACATGGTTTTCCAGATATCAAGCTCCATTGAAAAAACATCTTTGTCAAAAAACTTTTCATATAGGTTTCGGCTGTCCAAAGTTTTTTCGTCTAAAAATCGACATTGAGACATTTTTTGGGAAGCAACCTACTAAGGGTTGATATTATATAATATCATGGTTTACAAATCTGGAATCTAATTGTTCTACAAAATCATAAAAAAATGGGATTGCTATAGCCATCCTATAATAAGCCTCTGCTGAATCTGTGGTGAAATTCACTTGATTCTTTTGTCTTAATGTTATCCTAGGCATACTGATCTTACCGCCTACAGATTCAAGGATACTTTTTGCTTCGGTGTATATTTTGGAGAAATATTCGTCTATGTTCACCCTGTGCTTTGTTATGGTTTTTTTCACGTTTATTATATATTCTATTGCTTCAGACAAATCACAAATTACTTTTTGCATTAGTTTGCTAATAGTTAACGTGAAAGAAAACAAAAACTTGGCTGTACAGAGACTAATAACAAATTCGGTGGATATGATACTTTTTACATAGTCATTTGCTTTCGAGGAAGTTGAAATGTCGCTAGATTCTGTGAGTTCTTCTAAAATTTCTACGATAGACGTGTAGATTTCTTTAAATCGTAAAAGTCCATTATGGTTCTCCACCCATCTGGTCTCACACATAGCTGTCAACATCGTCCACTTTCTGTTAGGCAAATTCTTTTTCACATGCATTTTAAGGCAACTAGTTCGTTTTGGCATTCCTACATCACTACAGTACTTAATATTGTGAGATTTTAATTTTTGACGGAACTTTCTGCAACATTTGGTTGTTCAAAGTTTTCGCTGCTACTCATACTGCTTGAACTCGCACTCAAACAAGCTGTTTCACTACAGTCTTTATTTTTTTAAAGTTAAAAATAAACAATGTATTCGCATTTTTTCTTTTATTCATTTCTATAAATTCTAACCAAAAGCTCAATATGAACTGAATCGATAAGCACCAAGCAACTAAACAAAATTAGGAATTAGGGCATAAATCGGATACGGAGGCATAGGTTTGAGGAGTGGTGGGGCATGAGTTGGCTGGTTCACCATTCTCATTGCACCATTTGCTTCTTGTTTAAAGAGGCGTGGTGGGTTTCCATGCCAACTCATACCCCACACATTCTGCAGTAAACAAATCGTTTAAAAGAAAAAACAGGAAAGTGCTAAAAAGAAATAAATTCGTAAAAACCGTTGACTAAATTGGTGGGAAACAAAACCGTTTGAAGTAGTTAGTGGGAAATTGAAGAAAATTAACAACTGCTGGGAAATTTCACAATTTGAAGAGTTCTGAAAAAATCAACAGGCATAATAAAAAATGTGTAAAAATCGTTAAACATTTTTGAACGCTAAATTCAAAAAAGCTTTGAGTATATATTTCAAATCTGTTTTTACCGAATCTTATATAAAAATTTCATACAAATGAAGTATTTTTTAAGATTATAAATAGTGAATCGTGAAATATGAAATAAATTAATTATCAAAATCCATATTTTCAGTTATAATTTTGATCTTGTTAGGTGTGAATTATATTGTTTCGCAATTTTTATAAGTAGAATCCTGATCCTCTATGAACCTTACAACACAACACCTATGAGTGTTTTTTTGGAATATTTTTACTATAGGCAACAGAGATGGCATTTGGCATTCAATATTTGGCTTACATTTGAATATTTAGCATTGAAATTTCTAGATTGATAACCTTTTCATGTACATAATGATTAAATTAAATTTTTGTATTAACTAAAATAAAAATCACATAAATTCAGGAAATAAGAATGAAAACTAATCGGAAATAACTGAAAAGAAACAAAAAGTTCACCATACCTTTTAAACTTAATGTAGTTTGTTTTTGCTTTTTTGCTTACATTGTAAGGTGATAAGAGGTGTAGGACCTCAGTCATACTACGAACCCCTTTGCTTAACAAAAAAAACTACCAAAACTCCTTTCCTAGCTCATATGTAGGGGATGAGTAGGCTATCAATGTTGTCAAATAAGTAAAAATACAACATTACAAAATAATAATTATGAAATAAGAGAGGAAGCAGTATTTGAGATCTTGTGTTACTTTGTTTTAAATTTAATAAAACAAAGTGGATTTAATGATCGTGTTGTGGAGTTATGATTTTAGTACCGTTCCTGTTAACTCTTCAATAATTAGTGATTATTTTATTATTTAATCTGCAAGAAACTCTTGCTCTTTCAAGAAAATATATATGGCCTACAAATGCATTAAAAAACTATTCCATAGAGTTTATACATATTTTTTTAATCCTCCAGACCCGTTGTTGTTAAATTCTTGGTAATATTGTTTTCGACTTCTTATGACCCCTCCCAAAATGAAATCCTGTATCCACCCCTGAATGGACGTTTACGATGAGAATTAGAACTATAGCTTTGAACATCAACGGATGAGCAATGCTGTTGAAAATTGAATACACACCAATCGAATGCATTACACACCAATTTTTTATCAACAAGTCCGCAACTCTTTTAAGAAATATAATTACAACATAGCTTGTAGAACAAGAAACAGTTTATCACAATATTTCAACCACACAAAAAATAACAAAGAACTATACAATAAAAGCTGCATACAGGGCCGCAGTCAGACCGGTTTTCTCGGGTCATTGGCCTTTAGGGATCATGAAAAAATCACTAAGCCTACACATAAAAAAAGAAATCTGCTGATGTTATAACGTTAGTTTTTGCAACGTTAGGTGTAAAGTGCTGGCGAAGTTGAGATTTGAGGAATGCTGACCACGACGCTGGCAGGGGCTGTGACTCTCGCCCTTCTATAATAAACACTTGCCAACACATTAGCGTAGCAGAACTCCCTCTCCACTCCTGCCAACTGCACCATCACTATCTAGACTTTTCTTGTCTTATACTTTGTTTTCCCACCCCCCACCCATTTAGTTCTTCTTCTTCGTACCAGTATAGACAAGAGAATAAATAAAGACGGTCAACCGGTGTTGCGTATTTTTGAAATTACAAGTTTAATGATTGAATAGTTTGACATACAGATAAACAAAAAGTTTCTCTCAATATCCCAACAGCTACTAAAACCAAACTAAATTAGTTAAACACCTGACTCCCTCAATGCAATTGCTCGAATGCATACGCCTACGCGCAACAATTCGACCACGACCGGAGGAACGGTAGTTATAAGATAACCACAAGGGATTGTTAGAACAATAATATTGCGAAAGGGGCCTGACGAAGCAGTTTTGCTCGGGGCCCGTCAATGCTGAATACGACCCTGGCTGCATACATTACAATTCAATATAAAAAATGTGTAATTTAAATAAATTCTATAAAATTTTTTCCAATTTTCTTATCACTATTTTTCTTACTCTAACATACACATATAATACATAAATTCAAAATTATTCAATGCGTGAAGTATTCTTCTTCCCCACAGCTCTGCAGATCAACTGTTTCTTCTGGCAGTCGGGGCTCTGAATTTAGGTTTTCAATATTCCTTTCAACATTTTAGATATCTTAACTTTTATATTTTACCTTTTTTTTAAATATAAAATTTGTTTAACTCTTTCTTGCCCTTCCGTCTTTAGCTCCAAAATAAATGATGTTTTCTAGTTTAAATTACTCTGAACTTCCTTTCTACAGGGTGTGTCTTTGTTTCACAATCAAAACAACGATTTACTGGAAATAAAGTTTTATTCATAAGATCTGAGCACTTGATCTTATTTATATTTAAAGTATTTGAATTGAAGAGGTGGATTCCAAAACGCACTAAGTCAAAAAACCAAAATGTCCAGGAAACGATTTTTTTGGTTTTTGGTCATACTTACTTTATTAAATTTTGGTAAAACTAGCACCGATAATTAAAAGACATTAGTTTTAAGATATTTTGATTTATATATCAATAACATTGATCGCTTTTTACTATTTAAAAATAGAAAAACAAAACTGTGATTTTTTCCAAAATGCACTAAGTCTCTGACTTAGTGCTATTTGGAAAAAAATTATATCGGTTATGTTATTTTAGTTTAAATGTGACTGATATCGACAGATTGAGGTGTACATTTAATGATGTACAAAAATATATGTTTTAAATATTATTTTTTAATGAAAATTAAGCATATAATGAAAACAATAAACTGAATTTATATGAAAGGTTCTTCTTCATCATAAATCCTAACATTATTTTCTTTATGTTTAGTGTTATTTGACAGTGCTTTCCTATAAAAGCCCTTTGCACTGTCACTTAGAGTCACGAACTTAAGGAGTTTGTCAACATCTTCTTTTTTCTTGACGCTGATATGGTTTTCCTCCGGTAGTAGGCGTACATCATTGTAAGCGTCCTTCATCAAGGAAACTGATTTGGCTACCTACAATAACCATGACTTTTAGACTGATACCTTAATAAAATCGTAAATACAATATACAAGATGAAATATAATGTAACTTGAATGTATTATTTTGTTGCTTATTTTGTATAACTGCAGTAATTTAGTTAAACGTATATAAATAAAGTACACATATAAATATAAAAAATATTTTGTTCTATTCAATCTATTTAAGCTTACCTTAAAGGTGTTTGCAGAACCGGTGTAGGTATTTTTACATTGTACTCTCTCACAGTTTTGGTATGTGTAGATGAACATACGTTGGTCACGCATTTTAAATGGGAGTTTTTTGACAATAGCTTTTTTTGAAGCACTCATGTAGTCATAAATCTGCCAGTCAACACCCAATACATAGACTGTGCCAGATGTACAATAAATTTTATGGTATTCTTCAGGCTCAACAATAGTGTCTATTTTTCGTAGAATCTTTTCGTACCGTCCAAAAACACGGTCGGGAGGCATGTAACTGTGGCCTCTTATAGGAAAGACATGTTCAACTTTTCCAAAAACTCTGGAGTATTTAACAAAGCTCATCAAAAACATCATAACGTTTGTGTTCTTATTTTGCCCGCTGCACGCGTCAGAAAATAATTTCAGAGTAAGAGATCTTTCAGGAAAACTCTCGTACCGTTTTTCTAAATTAGTTACAAAATGTTTCAATGCTGAAGTTATTTCATTTGATCCTCGGCCACTTTGGTTTTCAGTCCAAGTATAAACAAAAGTATTTGATGTGTTTTGGGTATTTTCCATTAAAACAAAAGTCAGGTTGTATACCCATATCTGCCTGGCATAAAAAACCTCACCAACACGTAGTTTAGGAAGAGGCTGGTTTTGTTGCATATCGAATGAACATTTAATAACGTTCTCCTCTTCTTTTTTTAAGAGTTCATAGAACTTTTTAGATCGCAGTTTATGTAGCCTGTACTCAGTCACTAAACGGCCTTTTTCTCTGAGGTCTTTTGAAGCTCTGATCCTTCCCTTTTTTTCATCACAAAATGAACATACATCAGTTTTTGGGTTGCCAAAACCTAAATTAAATTTAGTTTGAAATATTTTGTAAAACTTTGAGTACGAAGAAATGGGCTTATTGTTTGTTTTACGGGACTCTTTCCACATCCGCCATAACTTCTTAACAGAAAGTTCAGGATTGAGGTAACCACGGACACTTTTATTTCGTCCGTAGTGACTTTCATTACATTTCAAAGAGAAAATAAACTCAATGATTGAAACAGTCGTATCCTGGTCTTTAGGTTTTAATCTTGATCCGCCTCGTTTTTCGGATGGACTTACGCCAGCCTTAAAGTGGTTTGATAAGGTATTTACACGCCTTCGAGAAAATCCTGTTATAGATAAAAACGTCTTAGCACATACGTTTATAATAACGCCTGTTTTTTGCCGAATGAAATATTTTGTTACTGTACGGCTTCGTGGATTTCCTTTAGTTCTAGGCCTTTTTTGTTTAGGATCCTGCACTTGAATATATTTAGAAACAAAGGCATTTTGATCAACAGCACTTTTATATTTATAGATCTTACCATGAAAATCACTTATATCTTCTGGTATGAGCTGGAAAGCTTTACAAGTGCCTGTCTCAGCATGGTTGCATTTCACTGAAGGAGGAAGGTGAGCATTTGCACTGTTTCTAGCAAATCGTTTTTTATTCTTAGCCCATTCATCTTCATTCCTGCTTCGTTTTCGTCGGCCTATATTTACATCACTCACAACACGATTAAAATCTTCCAATTCATCCATAATAACACTAAACAAAACAGTAAACTACAAAACCAAACGGATATACTGTACACAAGAAAGACGATAGACAACTGAAAAGGAATAGCAGGTGCAATGCAGCTGCTGCCGTCTAGCTATCGCGCATGCGCAGACGAACCCTAGACTGACTTAGCGCTGTTTGGAAAAGAAATAACCTGACTTAGTGCGTTTTGAAAACAAGAACAGTTTTTGCATTGAATTATGTAGGTGACTTAGCGCGTTCTGGAATAAATGATTGTGTAAATGATGGAGACCATCCTAAATAATCCAATAAAATAAAAAACTCAAAATGGCAAAAAAATGACTTAGTGCGTTTTGGAATCCACCTCTTCAATTTATTCTTTTATTTTTGCTAACTTTATTTCTATTAGCAATTTACTCAGTATGCATTTGGGGGTACCCTAAGGTTAGTTTTTCAATGATATTCTGGGTTTCTAAGTAACAAGTAATATCTCCTCAATATTTAACATTTATTCTATACTAGCTGACCCGTACAGCGATGCCCGTGGTGGTTGGTATTTTCAGTCTTTTTAACGTAATTGTATTCTTTTTAAGTGTTCAGTCAATGAGTGGTATTTGGCTTTTATATATATAGATATTAAATAATAAAAGCACTATTGTCATAATAATAAAAGATCTGAAATTATGATTTTAGTAACTTTGATCCTCCCAAACCCCTCCTAAAATTTCGACATTTTTCATACCCTTTCTTAGTGAGCACCTATGGGCCCTAGAGGAAGCTACATACCAAATTTCATTCCAATCTGTTCGGTAATTTTGGAGAAATCGTGATTTAGTAATTTTTACCCCCCAAACCCCCCTAAAATTTCCAATTTTTTAAAACCCTTTTTTAGTGAACACTTATGGCTCTAGAGGAAGCTACATACCAAATTTCACTCCAATCCGTTCGGTAGTTTTGAAGAAATCGTGATTTAATAACTTTGACCCCCCCC
>JAGFPH010001491.1:7661-18659 GCA_018207615.1 Philaenus spumarius | reverse complement strand
AAATTTCGAATTTTTTTCAAACCCTTTCTTAGTAAGTACCTATGGCCTTAGAGGAAGCTACATACCAAAATTTCATTTTAATCCGTTCGGTAGTTTTTGAGAAATCGTGATGAGTGATTGAGTGAGTGGTATTTCGCTTTTATATATAGATTAAAATTAAAATTGTCTGGCCAGTTATTGTGGATTTCCTGTACTACATTTAAAAGATTAACGTATTCTTAGTATGGAAAGGTCCAGAAAATTGACGTTATAGTTATTTTACAATTCTATAGTAAGGATAAGTGCATATTATATTATGAATGTTTAAAAGTTTAGTTGCCTGTTATTACTTCTATTGAAAAAAAGAAGGTGCCATTCAAGTAGGCTAACTATGGTAGAATATTATATTGGGTTTTAGGTATTTGACTATGTAATTAAAAATATTTGTCTATGATATAGTAGAGAAATATTTTGGAAAGGATGCTGACCAAACTTCGACATAAACTTTTGAGGATTTTCATTTATTTATAGGCAATAAATAATTATGACAATTTAAAAACATAATTACAAAGTATTATTACATGTATTGTTAAATTCTTTAATAACCCATTATTAAACACTTACCTATGTATGCAGTTAAATCAAATTAATTTCATGTATTATTTTACCATACAAAATAAATGATAATAGTATAATAAAAATATTAGCTCAGTTACCTATTAAGTAATAAATTATTCTTTTTCCTAAAGATATTGTGTACATGGTCTATCTAAAAAGTCTGTATTATACACATATAGTTAGCCTAAATAAAATTAGTACTAACAGTATTTTATATACATTTAAATAAAACCTATTTCTTAAATACCTTACAAATTTATATATTACTAAAATTGGGACAAAGCGATCATTATGTAGGTCTACATACTAACAAGATTTGAAATAAACAGTAAACTAATAATAATCATCAATTCCAAAATGTAATTCAGTAAAAGAACATTACCTGGTAACTACCAACACAATTTACATATGATTCTCATCTAGTTTAAAAATCAAGTGTGGTAATAAGCCCCTGCCACCAACATCATATAAGCTACCGTATGTTTATGTTACTATTAGCCTAATACAGCTAAAATCCCATTCGATTAGCATAGGCAATGCATTACCCAAACTAAAACTTTAAGTGGTAATAGAAAATATATTTTATAATATGTTATACACACTAAAGTTTTTTTCAAATAGCTATAGAACATTTCCATACAAAAAATACAGTACTTAACTATTACTTTATTATGCTAATAGTTTGATGGTTATCGAGACCTTACTATTTGATTTCATCATTGATCCATAAATCTAAAATTAATTACCAAAGAATAAAAAATAAAGTTTCTTACCTTCTTTTCTTCCGTCACGTGACCTCTTCTTTATGTTCGTTAGTGACGCGTTTCGGGACTTTTATCCCATCATCAGACACAAAATTACTCAATCGAGGTCGTCATACATTAAAATTAAATTACACAAAACACACATAGCACATTTCACGTTTAGGTGTACACCTTCTGGCGACCGGCCAGCAACTGTCAGTCTGTTGTCTCGCGCACTCTGAACCTGTTCTTACCGCGGGCTTTTTGGATTCTTATCGCCGTATCATATAACGTATTCGAGTCAAAACTCAGCTGGTCGTTTAATAATTGGTGTTCGCCGTTTACATCTTTAGATTTGAACGCCTTATAGATCTCGTACTCCTCGTACTTCATCTAGTCTAGGGCACTTGTCGATTGCGTGAGGGCGGTCAGTTTTCCCGCGAACTGAGATTTGCTAATTGTTTATTCATTGCATCACCATCACCTGTAAATGAGCGTAGCTGGTAGCTTTGTTTGCCGTACTACGTTAGCATGCAGAACAATATTTCCCTCTAACCAAAGCTAGGAAGGGTTTTGGTAGTCGTAATAATCAAATTTAGAGTAAAATATTATACAATCCATTACTTTTATTTTTTGAAAATTTTCCGGCCAGAGGGTGAGGCCTGGATATAATTACTATATTAGATGATTTTTTTTAAATGCTTGCAAAACACAAACAAATGGCCTGCCATACTAGCAAAATAGCATTGGCTACTTGTAGAGTTAAAGTAATTCGTGTTGTTAGGTTATTTTTTGTAGACAGTATTACACAGTTTTTCTTTGTATGTTTATTGCAAGAAATTTTAAAATTACAGCTATTTTATGCCCTCATATTATTCAACAATGTTTGAATAATTTTGGATTTGAACTACTGAATGTATCAAACGAAAATATATTTTGGCACCCTTTTGCTTTAACCCTCCCAGAGGCAGACTGCCCAAAGTGATGTTCTCTCAGGCGCAAGATGCAGCTATTTCGACAATTAGCGAGAATTTGCATACATTTGCATTTTTTATTAATTAATTCACTTAGAATTATCCAATCGTAATAAAACCGGCACCGTTGGAAAGAAAATGAATTAAACTTTAACTTTTGTTTTTAAAACTTTTTCGTAAAACATATTTTTACATACGTAATCATCGTTTCAAAATTGTAGAATGTCAAACAGCTGTTTTCCGTGCGATATCGCGAATTTAAAAACGTAAAATATCATCATTTTCAACCGTCTGCAACTCCTCACAGTTGTCAATTGTCACAGAGATCATCACAGCATTGGATTCATTAGACTTTTATCTTTCAAGTGGTATTTTTAAATCATCTGTGACTACAATCGTTTATGAGATACAGAACTTAGAATAAATAACTTAATAAGAACTGATCTAAGTTATTATAAACTTCTCACACATACAAATCATACAGATTCAAACTTAAGAGCAACCAAGCAAGCTTCATATAACCACTCCTAGATGGCGCTGATGAAGGTACATTTTTGTTATAACCGCTCCTAGATGGTGCTGATAAACTATCTTTTACTTTACACGGAATATTTATACCGAAAGTAAAGTAACTGAAGTTTTGTTAATTTGTCAGTTTTCTTTCATGAAGCCGTAGTCTAGTGGATAACGAGGCGTCTTTCTGATCAAGAGATGCCGAGTTCGAATCTAGGCTAGGGAGACCAGATATCTAATCATATCTGTGGTTTGAGGGTAGGAGGGCGGAAGTAAAGCAAACGGTGGTTGGCTCGCTTCCAAGCTGACGGGATATGACTAGTTATCTGGTCTCCGGCTGGGGCTGTTTTGCATAATTTTACTAAGGTAAATTTATATATATTTACTAAAAAAAACCAGTAAAAAATAAAAAATAAATTTTTAGTAAACAACCTTGCATTAGTTAGTCAAAAAATGTAATTTAATAATAAATTTGTGTCTTAATATAATGGTTTTTTTTAACCTACAGTCAATTCTGATTAGGAAAATAACATTTTATACTGTAGAAATAAAAACTGTATGAAAACACCCAGGAAAATCGTTTTTTTACAAAAATATTTCTCAAAAATTATACAACTTTGTTTATAGGATTTTTGATAAAAATCGTGGAAAGTTTATACATTTTTGTTCGTTCTATTGTATCTGATTAGAAAATGTAAGGTTTTTTGTAATTTCCAATTGGTATAATAAAATTCCATTTCGGAGGAAAAAATATATAGGAATATTTGTTTTGAAAATAGACCTATTTTTTAGCGTTTTTGTAGTTGGAACATAAAAATTGCTATTTTCAACTGAAAATTTTTAAAATTGAAATATATTTTTACACATTTATGTTTAGAACTAAATTACAAAACTTTTGTATATTTTGAATAAAATTACAAAAAATTTTTACTAATTTTTATTTAGGCATAAATTTGGTTTTTTCCCTTCCGTTTCTGAACATTTTTTGTTTCTAAGCTAATAACTTTTACAATTTCAAAAGAAACTAATTTTTAGTGGCATATTTGAATTCTTTGAAGTTTCTTCTACAAAAAAGCTATGGAACACCTTTGGATTGGGGTTCATTTACTATTTTTGGCAAATTTTTAAAAATATGCTTGCAAAACGCTAACAGGCTTTTCAATTTTAGCTTTAACAATGCCACTTGGAGGGTTATCTTGCCAAATTTTAACTTTTCATGCATTATTCATTTTAGATTCATAGATATAGGTAAGTTATTGTAAATTATTATAGTGGAGATTTGTAAGTGTGAATGTTTTCCTATTCTATTTTGTTTTGCCTTTTATAAAATTACAATTTTAAAAAAATTATTTGCATATGTTTCTTATGTAATTAACAATACCTACCATATGTATTTTATGTATATCAATTGACCGAGCGAAGCAATGTCTCAGTTTTAGCTCCATTTTTCGGCATTTTGTCTGTCTGTCTCACGATTAAGGCCAAACACCTTGACCGATTGTCATGATTTTTTCATGAATGTTTCTTATTCCTAGGCCAAGCGACGTAGATATACGGTTTTTTATTTTTAATTCTTTAAATAAAATAAAAATGGCAGTCGCACCGTTTCTCTCAGTGTAAGCTTTTTTCCAAAGCCAGTTTGTGGCTTAACCGTAAGTCAAATTGAAACGCTAATTACACTTTGCTGTAGCAGATTTGATGTTCTACAAAATTGTTTCCTTGATTTTTTCCGTATCTCTAACGGTAAGCTCACAAAATGGCCGCAAACTTAAAATTTGTTAAAAATCGTCCAAGTTTTTGTATTTTCACCATGTTTTTATACCTTTATTCTTTAGATATCTTCATAAGACCTTATAATTTTATGGAGAGGGAGAAAGAGAGCGCTACCTGCTGTCTTGCTCTTTCCTGCGCTACGTCATTGTGTGAGTTGTGGAGAGGGAGCCGAGATAAGGAGCCTGATTGGCATTGTGTCGCATTTACTGAGTTCTAGTCCTTTACCAACTACATTCTCTTATTAATTTTGTTTCTTTGTTGCCATCACACAGTATTTAGAGTCGAACTGTTTGGTAACTTTCCAATCATATTAGCCTGGGCTGTCACCATCAAGTCCCAAGGCCTCACTTTGTGCTTAGAATTGGGGAAAAACAGTTAGATCCCAGATGTACATACGCCACACTCTCTAGAGCGAAACATTAAATAGATCAGGGGTTTAACTTTGACAGACTAACTATAATCCGGCAAATGAAGCTGCTTGGGTTGAGAGTAGAAGAAGAGCACCGCCTACAATGTTTAGTTGGTTAAGTTGACCAACTCGCTTGCCTACTCTCAACATGTACTGTATATAGTTATTGTAAATAATTATTAATCTTTACTCATACTATTCATTACTTATAAATACAAAAATCGTAAAATACTAAAAAAAAACATTAAAAACAAAAACCCAAAAAACATTAAAAAAATGGGGATGTAACTCCCGAGATACATTTTATGTCCAGTTTTCCTGGAAACAGTGAAAAATCGAATAAATAGCAAAATAATTTTTCGCTGGCTAATCCTTCTACTTACTTCCTTACTGGCACACTATTTTTAAAATAAGTTCAAAACCACATTTGTTATTTCAACAAACGAGGTCTACTGTTCACAGAACTACTAGTAGAATCAATTAGATGAGTTCACCTTGTACTTGACAGAATATTTAATAGCAATAAATAGGAATTAATCCTCAATCTTTGTGTATTTATGCAATGTGACAGTGCATAATGTAATTCTTTAGTGCACTAATTGTCCATTACCAAATTTGATTATTACATTTTTATTTTGATCTCCTCTCTCGAAACTTACTTGCAACAAATAAAACATGTCCCATTTAAAGCGGTCTTTTAGATGTACCACATCTACTTGCAATGTAATTGATTGCGAGTGATTTAGTAATAGCCCAGGCAACAGGTACTTTTACCTGGAAAAAAATGCGAGAGAGATGAAACTTGGTAATATAGAACATTTTGACATCCTAAAAAAACATACTAAGTTTGCGACCTCCACCACTTTGAGCTTACGCCGCCATCTTGGAAAATGGTGGCCAAATAACTTCAGTTGGGTCCGTCTTAGAAAAAAAAGTTACCTATAAAAATGATAGAAAATTGAATTCTCTAAAACTTTTGTACCAAAATGTTTTCTGTGTGAAGTTAATAGTTTTTGATTTATGTGCCATCTTATGTATTGTGCATTTATAAAAACTGCATGAATGCTCTATTATCACTAGAAATTGATAAATTATTTATTATAATTTGTATTATATTATTGAGCTATTATTGCTATTATTTGTTTTGTAATAATAATAGTAATAATAATAATTATTTTTCATTGTACACGTTTCGAAAATGAATAATTTACATGCCTTAACCCTTCTTTCGAAGCATTTTAAACTAGTTTTATTTAGATTGACCTGTACCGTGAATTGGTCCCATTCTATTCGTCGTTGATCCCCTCTTTTTATACCTGCCCTCGTTTTGAATCAATATACCTTATACCTGCCCTGAGTCAATTATTTTACAATTCAGTGTTACTAGTCATCTAGAGAGAACGTTATCAGTACGCTTTGTACGTTGTTTGATCTCTTTGGGTTTACATTTATTATTGAGTATGCCCCGTTTTGAATTTGTTTTGTGTGTTCCGCAACTTTTGAACACATCAGATGTAGAGGAAACATATGTTTTATATGTGCAGATACCTTACAAAACTGTGCTGTTACAACTGTGAAACAGAAAGGTGTGACTGTTTTTAGAGAAGCAAGTGTTAAAAGAAACTACGGAAAAGCTGACCTTGAAAAATGCACAGTCAATTATCGTGCATGATCCATGTAGAAAAAGCTACACACTTGAAAAAGTAATTGCAGCATTATTGCGTTTCAAAAGTGTTAATCAACCTTTATTAACACAAGCGACTAGATCGGCTGTGCCATTATTTAAATTTAAAGAAGGATGTTTTTGTGTGGTGAAAAAATTACTTCAGAATTTATACTGAACGAAAAGAGAAACCCCTCGCCAACCGTGAAATTGTTTATGACTTCCGCGCAATTACGATGCGATATAAACTTTTAAGATTTGCTGAGAGTCGTGGGGATAAATGGGGAAGCGAAGTTGTTATTCGCCTTCAAAATGTTAGCGATTTAGTAGATGCAGATGGAAAGTACTACGCTTCCTGTTTCAAAAACTTCTACCATCTACCGAGAAGCGGAGTTAAAAGGGGACGTCCAGCAGCCTCGAATATTGAAGAGGCAAGGGAGAATATTTATTTTTATTTGGAAGAGAACATGGATGAATGTCAATTTTCTCTTCAGGATTTAATTAATCAGATCGAAGGAAATTTTCGTCAACACGAGAAAATGTTGAAATCTAAATTACTTGAGAAATACGGTGATGATATGTGAGGCGGAAAGCAAAAAGGGACCTCATCGCGGCAAACTGAAAATTTCAGTACAAGTAGTTTCATCGAATGAGGTCAAAAATATCGATTTTCGGTTGTTTGCGGTTTAATATGCTTCATTTCATTCTTTACCAGTTGTAATTGATTACAAAACTGTTGTAAACGGATAAAACACTAAAAAAAATAATTAACATAGCTTCGGAAAAGGGACCTCTTCGCGCTTATGGGAAAATAACATGGGCCGCGAACAGGTCCCTTTTCTCAAACACATCAGATAGGAAGGCAATAATTTAAAAACTACTCTCTGATGAATTCTAGCAGCAACGAAGTGAACTACTACGAGTTTATTGTAAAATGAGAACGTTTTCTGGTTATAAAAATCCCTGTCCCGACTTCAGTTACCTTTTCTTTACAGGTTTAAAAACCACCTACTCTTAGTAGTTGTACTAACACACTTAAACTATGCATTTAAAGCTAAGATTTTTGTATAATTAACTATTGATAACCATTATTAATTATTAAATTAATTAATTTTTGATAAGTTAATGTACTGTCCAAACAATAACCGTATTCTCATGAAACCCAAAACATCGATGAAGCTGGCAGCAGTAACTCTGACGGCCCTCGACCTGTCCCAGGACCTTCGACGAAGCGTCGAAAACGTTCCACTTAAATAATGAAGATGGATGTTCATGAGAGACTTTCTTATATCATTTTTTAGAGGATGTTTTAAGCTAATTTGTATACAAATTTTATTTCTTAAATGTTATAAATAAAGTTTTTGTGTTACTTTGAATATTTCAATTGCGTTTTTCTCAAAATGCCCATTTTCACTGTATAAAATTAAAAAATCCGTAACTTAAACAAAAAAAATCATAGAGATATGATTTTTGCACTAAATTGTTTGTTATTCAAAGCTTAATTCAATATTATCAAAAACTAAAAACCGGAAATTGCCGCGATGAGGTCCCTTTTTACTTTCCGCCTCACATATTGTTATCGCAGTAACATCAAACAAATTTCCGGTTGTCTGTTTTCAAAACAAGAGATTCAAAGTCCTGAGTGAAAATATGAAATCAGATTTGAAGGCGTTTACATATTGTTCGAGCTGCAGTAATTATTTACCTAGAGCACATTCAATCCCAGGTATATGAATCATCGCATTATCAACCTACAGAAAATATATTTCAATATGTTGAAACCGTAATCCCTGAAACCTTACATTCCTTTTTTCAAGATGTTTTTAAAAAAAACAAGCATGGTTCTCTAGAGAAATGGAAAACCAAGTGTGTTGCTTTGTCTCATTCTTTAATTGCTGCAGCACGACCTAGGTCATTTTTGTCACCCTTGTAAATTGGAACGGCTGCATTCTTATACAAGAAATTCGGATCCAGACAGCTGTTGGACATTTTATCCTCTCTAACAATAATAATAATAATAATAATACAAATTTAAAATAACTTAAATTTCAGGTGATAATTCATGCAGTTTGTAACGGAAGGTTACAAAAAATAATAATAAAAATAAAAAGTTATACTGTGTTAAAAAAAAATGGGGTTCGGTAAAAAGTTCAAAAATTAAAAAAAAAAAAAAATGTTTTAAATCAAAATAAAAATGCTATATGTTGATTATCTAATAACCATTAATATCTCTTCATCACCTCCTTTACCTATTCACCTTAAAAACAAAAATCGTCGCTCATGTAATACCTAAAATCACTTATGTACCTCCTAGGCCTATTGCCTCACTTCAATAATAAATCATCGCCCACCTTAACTCTCCATAACATCTTTCTCCCAACTTCAACGTAGAACAATATTATATATTTCACCTTACTTCAACTCACCTTACTTAAATTCACCTTACCTAAATGCACCTTACTTGAATTCACCTTAAAAATCACCTTCACTTGACTCCCATAATCTTAATAATAAAAAAAAATAATAATCATGATAATTTGCGATAATCCACATATAACCTCACTTATGCTCTGTTTGCATATATTTACTTATAATTACTACTCACTGAAAAATACTTGTTAATTAATTCTGTTTTCTTAGGGGTGGGAACCTGGCTATTTAAAGTAGTGGCTAAATGGACATTCGTGGCTATAGAAAGAAATTCAAAACATTGTGGCAGCAACTATTTTGTTTACTCAAACATAATCAGAAAATGAATATTTACAACAAAAAATATCAATGTCATAGAACAATTAAACATACAAATTGATTAACTATTTACAAATTATACAAAGTTTTGTCAGCCCTAGCTTGCAAATAAATGACGCAATAAGTGAAAAGTTTAATTAAGTTATTACTCAATTTTTTATAAATTTTTTAAAAATGCAGACTTTTAAACTTAAAATAATGGCCATTTATTACTTACTGCGTTGTCTATCTCACTGTTTTTACCTAGGACTTTTTATGATCACTCAAATATGAAGCACTCTCCATTTCACTACGCGCGTTTTTATCGAAGCACATTTCGCAATTCTTCAGATCGTCCTATCATCGAAGATATAAAATATTTCTTGTCGTCCAAGATTGTACTAGCCTATGTTTTATCAATTTTACTATTTTTTCTTTTACATTATTATTAAATTTTCTATAATTGTGCTCAGTTATTTGTTTCTTATTTCTTTCCAATATACTCCTTCTTATTACTTTTAAATGATTCTTTACATCTCTTTTAGTTATTCTCAATTTTAATCTTTTAGTTCTCAAATCATTGATAAGCCTATTCATTTTTAATTTAACATTCATTCCAGTATCAACTTCTTTATCTTTACTTACTCCCACAATAACCTCTTTATAAATATCTCCATTAACCTTTTCAACAATTCCAAGCTCTACAACATTAGGCCTATTCCCTATAATATTATTTCCTGAAATATAATCGTCACATACCTCCTCCACAACTACTTCATTTACATTTATTACTTCTTTTTTACATACTGTTAAATTAGGCTTAACAAACTTATCGTTAACTTTAGAATCACAAACCTTGGTCACACTATCTTTAACTTCAATAGAAACTTCTTTACATTTTTTGAACTCTTCATGTACTCCCTTCATTTCTGTTATTAAATTGTCATTCATTGCTTTCATTTCTGTTATTAAATCGTCATTCATTGCTTTCATTTCCATTCTAAAATTAGTCAAAAAACTCATAATTTCTTTAAAATTGTCCCCAGTAAAAATGTCACTTGAGCTAACCTCCCTTAAACTTTCACTAGCCTTATCTTTAGTTGTCTCTTTCATTTCTGACTCCTCTACCCTACTTTGTACACTCTCATTTACGGACTGATCCAATTCTAAACCTGCATCATTCAGGCCTAACTCCTCTACCCTGTTTGCCATATTTTAAAATCTATTTCAACAACTTGAAATTGAGTTGCTTGCCACAACGCCCCAAAAATCTCCAAAATCGCCACGACATCCATTCCGCCTTCGTTTAATAGCCCCCTAGTTGGACGCCATTTTTGTAACGGTAAGTTACAAAAATGATAAAAATATATACTGCTTTTGTTTATCAGCCCCACGTTGGGAAAGCCATTTTGCAACGATATGCGTTGCAAAAAATAATAAAAATAAATGTTGATAAATTATACTGTGTTAAAAAAAAATGGGGTTCGGTAAAAAGTTCAAAAATTAAAAAAAAAAAAATATGTTTTAAATCAAAATAAAAATGCTATATGTGGATTATCTAATAACCATTAATATCTCTTCATCACCTCCTTTACCTAT
>JAGFPH010001490.1:266745-277442 GCA_018207615.1 Philaenus spumarius | reverse complement strand
CTGGGGACCATGATCGGTGCTCATTTGCTACTCCCGACCTTGGGTCTCACCATAAGGGCCACTGCAATAGCTCATTTTTCCTATGGAAATTCGCTAATAATATGTCTGCACTCCTAAGCTGGGCACGCCCTTTTAATACCAACATATGAGTACGTTTAAAAAAATCTTTTCCTAGTTAAGATAGGCAATAAGCTATGAATCACACCACAAGTAGGTAAAGTTTAAATGTGTATACAGATTGTTTTTATTTACCCGGGCTGTCAAAGCGGCAAGATATAATTGCTCAGAACCGTCCAGTAGGTGAAGGCCAGGGACTGCAGGTTATGACAGAGGAGTGGTACAGTACAGAAGGAAGGGAGTGTCTTCTATAGCTTCATTTGTACGGAAACATTCATTTACATATACGACTGTGGCAACATCGCTTTTAGTACTGAAAATATGCAGCGACACGGTTCAACGGTCATTTTGTAATGTGGGCTGTTCATACCTGTAAGCGTAAAACGCAAAATACATGGACACACATAATAGTTTTGCTGGTTAACTTGCCGTTTTATCTGTAATTTTACACTACTGGTTGCTGTTTAGAATTCTCCCACCAAACAGTCCCTATCGCCACGCTCAAGTCAACTACTTCCTTGATGAAGCACAGAACCAACTCCACCCCGACTACCCAAAGTCCAACGTTTAGGGTATTTTATTTGTAAAAGCGGAGATAAGAAATGTTCGTACCAAAGATTTACTAGATTCGACTATGCTAAAACTGAATTAAGGGTCGGCTCTAGTAAAACAGAAAGCAACCTGCGACTCCCTATAGCGGGTAGGTTACGCGGACATTGCTCATCCTAAATCCATTTATAACCCGCAATTATTCAATTAGCGTTTTTTAAAAAAATACCAAACTCTTGGGGACAAAATTCTTTATCGGAATGGCTTGGTAATTTTTCGCTATAATTAATAGTTACAACGTAAACAATATTTAAAATCATCCTATAGCGGCGGTAGGTTACACGGACATTGCTCAGCCTAAATCCATTTAAAACCCGCAATTTTTCAAATAGCATTTTTTTTAAAATACCAAAATTTTGGGGACAAAATTCTTCAGGCGAATGGCTTAGTAGTTTTTCGCTATAATTAATAGTGACAACATAAAAAAATATTAAAAATCAATGTTTTAAATTGTTAATAAATATTAAACAAAATATTTTTCTTAATTTTTAAAAAGCCATTTGCATGCATATTGACCATAGCTTTAAAATGTCATATCGTTTATAATTTTCCGATCAAAAATAAAGGAAAAATTTGGATTTTAATTTAACATTGGTCTTATTTAGTGTCAACCAACATGGCCGACAGCTAGAGCCGACCCTTAATATGAACAGCAATGCCTTGAAGTACGATATAAAATTTTATCATTTATCCAGCCATAAAATGTATACTTACCTCTAGGATACCGCTTTTTATATGTATAGCCTAGAGACTTTAACGAGATACAAGTTAGATGTTCTTCGTAATAAGTTACAGCGTAAATAAATATTTAGCTTACCAATTTACCTTATGTATAACAAAATTTAATCAATATAAATATTAGTGCCTTGAAGTACGATAAAATTTAATCATTTATCCAGCAATAGAATGTATACTTATTTCTGGAAAGCCACTTTTCTTAGACGTTTTTCTTTAACGTGTTATAATATAGATGTTCATTTAATCATCTTGCACATAATACATATTCAGATTACATATTTTCCTAATGTATAACAAAACTGAATTAAAATAAATATTAGTGCCCTTAAGTAGCCTACGACATAAAATCATTTTCCCATCCATATGTATAGAGCCTATGGAATTCCACTTTTTATATAGAGAGACTTTAACGAGATACAAGTTAGATGTTCTTCGTAATAGTTTCAGCGTAAATAAATATTTAGCTTACCAATTTACCTTATGTTTAACAAAATTCAATCAATATAAATATTAGTGCCTTGAAGTACGATAAAATTTAATCATTTATCCAGCAATAGAATGTATACTTATTTCTAAAAAGCCACTTTTCTTAGACGTTTTTCTTTAACGTGGTATAATATAGATGTTCATTTAATCATCTTAAACATAATAATAGCTGTGTAGATATTCAGATTACATATTTTCCTTATGCATAACAAAACTGAATTAAAATAAATATTAGTGCCCTTAAGTACGACATAAAATCATTTCCCCATCCATATATATATATGGAATTACACTTTTTATATAGAGAGATTTTAACGTGGTACAAGATAGATGTTATTTTTTTGCAATAATTATAGCTGCGCGTAAATAATCAGCTTAGCAATATTACCTCATGGTTAACAGAATTTAATTTATATAAATTGTATTGTCTTGAAATACGATGTAATTAAATTATTTATCCAGCCATATTATTATAATGTATACTTACTAACCTCTAGTATGCTTCTTTCTTTACATGGAGACTTGGTACAGATACAGTAGATGTTCATTTAATCTCCTTGTAATAATTATAGCTGCGAAATTTTCATATTACATACTTTCCTTGTGTGTAACAAAATTGAATTATTATAAATAAATTAGTGCCTTAAAACACGATATAAAATTTAACCATTTTCCCAACCATGGAATTTATACTCACCGCTGGAATTCCACTATTCATATACAGAGACTTTAACGTGGTACAAGATAGATGTTCATTAATTACCTTTGTAATCATTATAGCTGTGCGTAAATATTCAGCTTACCAAATGTACTCATGGTTAACGGAATTTAATTTATAAAAATTTTAGTGCTTTAAAATACGATGTAATTAAATTATTTATCCAGCCATATAATGTATACTTTCTAACCTCTTGTTACTCTGGTATACCACTTTCCTTATGTGGAGACTTTAACGTATTGCAAACAGATGTTTATTTAATTACCTTGCTGTAATTATAGCTGTTAGTAAATATTAGTAAAATGCGATATAATTAAACTGTTTTATCCAACCATAGAATGTATACTCACCTCTGGGATGTCACTTTCCTTATGGAGACTTTAACGTTGTACAAGATAGATGTTCATTTAATTACCTTGTAACAATAATAGCTATGTGTAAATATTCAGTTTACCAATTTGACCTTATGGTTAACGGAATTAATATAAATTTCCGAACAACCCGGTGATCCTATAAGGGCCCAGTTATCCTCTTCAGTATTGAACCCTAATAGAGGGGAACGTCTGTAGTTTCCGAGCTTTCTAAAATAAATAATTTAATATTTAAATAATTTTGTAGTGCAAATGGAACCATCGATGTGTATAGAAGAGAGGTTACACAATGAGGCAAATATCAGTCCGCTAGTGCAAGAACAAGAAGTATTCACAAACGCAGAGGGATTACTGTTCAAATTCCCAGCGTCATCTAAAGTTAATTATTCTCTCGTTTAAACACTATTTATCTTAGTCGTTTTCCAGCTGTCTAAACATTTGTAAAAACGTGTTTTTCTCCCACTTAACAGTGGTCAAGGTTAGGACAGGTTGCGTAATTTGTGTTAACAAAATAACATAATGTAAACGTCTCTGTTTCAGGTACGCAAAATATGCTTTTATACCAACTGTTGGACCTTGAAGCGAAAACAAGTAAGCTTAAGATAGAATTCAAAGATTAGCTGAAACTTGTGCAAAGCGTCTTAGCGTAAAGATACCGGCGCGAATTGAGTAAACCGCTACTAACCTGACTAAAAACATCAGTACCCGGTACATCTCTGCTTAACACGTTCACTGCTATAGTAAAATTCAACTCAGAGTGAGGCGGAAGTTCAAGCCTACGGAGGGTCAGCACGGTCGACTGGTTTCCGCTCCACACCTACCTGAATTTTACTTTTTTATAGTAGCGTATGCAAACTTTTTTTTATAACAAGAAAATATAAAAATAAATTACATAACGTTGTGTATCGCGGTCGTCAGTTTATTTTGATACCAAATTTGAAGTAAATCGGTAAATGTTGAGTAATTAAATAGTTCTTAGTTACATTAAAAGCTATGCCATTTAATTACTCAACATTTACCGATTTACTTCAAATTTGGTATCAAAATAAACTGACGACCGCGATACACAACGTTATGTGATTTATTTTTATATTTTCTTGTTATAAAAAAAGTTTGCATACGCTACTATAAAAAAGTAAAATTCAGGTAGGTGTGGAGCGGAAACCAGTCGACCGTGCTGACCCTCCGTAGGCTTGAACTTCCGCCTCACTCTGAGTTGAATTTTACTATAAGCACGTGTGAGCTTGACACTGAAAACTTTGAGAAGCGGCTGACGCACAGTGCATTGCACGCCAAACCCCGTATTGGGTGTATTTTCAATACACAATACACTGCGTGCTTCGCACGCCAACCCGCGTATTGGGAGTATTTTCAATATACAATGCATTGCGTGCTTCGCACGGCAACCCCCGTATTGAGAGTATTTTCAGTATACAATGCATTACGTGCTTCGCACGCCAACTCCCGTATTGGGAACTCACTAAAACGCCTAGTAAGACAACAATTTTATGGGCTTTCCTACTTTAAGACAACAATTTTCCAAAAAAGAACCAAAAATTACGTGATAAGGTACATGTTTCCCGTTAACGGTATTTGTATTGCGACTCCCCTGAACTCAAAACCGTTCACTAAGACAAAATGTTTGTGGGTATGACAAGTTTATTAATTAATGAAAGTGAGGAAGCGACCAGTGCTTTTGGCAATCTTCTATTGCAATGGTCGAAAGAAGAGTCTCCACCGTTGAGCAAGTGTACCAAAGTTCCACACGATCGAGTGCATCATCTAAATAAATAAATATCGAGCTTGTCTCGTGAGAAGGTTTACTTGAACACAAAATCTCACAACTAATACGTTTAAACTCAATCACGTTTCAATGACAAAGTCGCCATCTTCAGTGGTGCACGAGCTAAACTATAACTGTTATACTTATCAATGAAGATGACGGTTTTGTCGTTGAAACGAGTTTGAGTTGAAACGTATTAGTTGTGCGATTTTCTGTTCAAGATTTATTCTATCTAGTCGTCTACATCTGCTTACTCTGTAGGGGTATACTCTCTTTTCATCATTTAGATTTTGGCGTGGTTAAGGGCGAATCAATTACTCAGTCATCACACTCAAAGTTTTCCATGTGAGGATATCCACTGAACTTTGCCCGCCTTTAGTTTATTCGATGAACCCCCCCCCCCTCCCCGACCTTCTGCACTTCATACAACAGTTCATCATCACTATCACTTGAATCGGTTTCCATCCAGGGCATAACGCTTGTGTTAGAACGAGTCTCAACAAACCACGGCACTCTAAACGCTATCGCTAATCAAGTTGAATTGAACGCAAATACAAACCTCTGTTGACAGTGAGGTAGAGGGGGGAAAATACGTCTTCCCTCGTAGCTTTCTGTTTACACGGGGCGAGAAAGACGTTCTGTGAGACGATTCTGACACAACCATTGTATTAATACAGTAATATTTTTACTAAAATAATATACAGCAATACATCTTAAACTGAATTTACCCAATTATTATTTAGTTTGTTAATTTTATTTCGTGCGAAACGGATGTTTTTCGATCGGACCGTAGCGGTGGGATAAAAACTAACCTACGCTCGAGTCCACGTTCACCGTGCAGTACAGGTCTTACGTACTGGAATAGACGTTCTACTACCATTACAGCGAACATCACGTTCATTGTCATGCGGGTTGCGTCAACAGATCGAGCGTTGCATGGGAGTTGATATTTTTTTGTTGGCTGGTACAGCTGAGACTGTCGTATGGATAACATGTGGGCGCTCTGTACTGCACGGCGAACGTGGAATCCAGTGTAGCATGCTATCCATACGCGGCCTATAATGCCACAGCTTGGAGGTCGCCTATCTTAGCTGATTGCTAATCAGCAAGTCCAATTACAAAATTAAGCGGATTTTTCATCAGAATCGCATAAAAAATGCTCGTTTAAAAAATAGTTTACTTAAAAAAAGTACTTTGCTAATTAGTAACTTTACCAGGCTACTGATAACGAAGGGAATGTAGAGATAATGAAAAGAAAATTCCCAAATAAGGTGTCGGCTCGTTTGATCTCGACAAGGCATTTAACGAAGCCAATTATTAGGCTAATTGTTTCACGTCATCGGTAACAGAATGTCGAATGCTCGACTCTGGTGTTACATTTGTATACTGGCGGCGTGTTTGGACTGCGCATGGGAAGAAACTGGATTGTGTTGCGCAGTACATCCTACTCTACCGCCTAGACAGTGAAATTTGAATAGGAAAGAAATTTATATCATTATCGCGTTGACCTAGAATTGTAAACGTATTAGGTTTTAACTTGAAAGCTTTGCTCACCGCCGTTTTGATTTTTCATAACTGGGTTCCTACAGTCGGGGAGGTCAGGGAATATTGAAGAAAAGAAAAATAGTCAAGGAAAATTGTTTCTTAACATTTGCCTTCTATGATGTAAAAACTGAGATGTCTGTCTTTGTTTATTAGCGAATTTCTATAGGAATAATGAGCTATGTGGTTCTTATTGTAAGACCCACGTCGGGAGTAACAAATGAGCACCGATCATGGTCCCCAGAACACGTTTTGGGGTGTCATTTATAATCATATATATATATATATATATATATATATTGCAACGGATAAACCTTATGCAATGCGTGAAAAATTGAGTTTTGTTGTAAAACTGCAAAAATCAAGATTTCATAGCAGAAGTTGAGGTACACCCTATACTTAACTAGATTAGAATACGACAAGTCCCGGCCAACTGTACTGTGTCAACAGAGATGGACTTTTGTCCAGGAACTTGTTTCAAGTTGCCTGAAAGACTTAGAAAAATTAGTTGTTTTTATACAGGAATAAGGTGTTAAATAAAAGTATAAAATTGATGAATTTTATGGGTAAATGTGAAACACGGGAGGTGGTAACATTGTTCATGGAAGTCACAATTTTGTAAAATAAAAAATGTAAAAGTTATAAAGAGTTAAAGTTATAGGAAATTCTCAAATTTCATCAAAATTAAATGAAAAAGATATTTTTGACAAGCGTAAGAAAAATTGTATAAAAAATGTTAAATAACAAATTAAGGAATTTTTGATATTTTAAAAGTTAGAGATAATTGTTAAAGTTTGAAGGTGAAAAAGCACCATAAAAAATGAAAAAGGGAAAATGAAAAAGTAAACAAGTTGTAAAGAAGTAAAAGTTTTATAAGATAAAAAGTTTATAAATTGTTAATTAATTAAAATAATAGGTGAGAAAGTTCATACCTATATTTTGCTAGAAATAGAATGAAAAAGGTGGGAAAAATAATAACATAGTGTTAAGAAAGTAGTAAGGGTATAAAATTGTAAATCTCAATCGAAAGTATCAATTTTAAAGTTAAAATTCAAATTCAAAAGTAAATGTTAAATTTGGCAAATTTTGCAAGTCCCAAAAACAGAAGAAAAATCTTCGGACAGAATGGAAATTTTGGCTAATATATCATAAAATAATAACCAACATAGAAGAAAAAAGAAAAAGGATTTTCCTTCAAAACCAGAAAAGTTTTCGCGAGGAAAAACCGCGGAATACGCGAGGCAGCGCCATAAGCGAACCAAACGTAGTACGACCATCACTCAAGTTTGAGAAGAAAGGAAAATGTATCAGGAATACGATTACGAAAACCGCAAGTTCATAAAAGCAGCTAAAGGAAAACTACGAGGAAAATAAGTAAGACAATAGGAGAAAATGTTAGGAGGGGAGATCTAGATTAGCTGATGGCAAGGCCTAACGAAGAAGTTAGTGGGGGTAGTACCAACCTAAAACTTAAAGAAATCAATGCAAGTTGCATGGCAAGATATCGAACAAGGAATAGAAAAATAAGAAAGGCAGTTGGTACTCGGAAGGCGGCAAAGGAGGCTATATAAGCGGAGTACAGCGGGAGCCGCGTACCTATCTCAGAGATATCTGTCGCATCTATCGCTCTATCTACATCTGGAATCGCTCGCTCTCCCTGTGAGATTTTTCTTTAGATCGACGTGAGTTCATCATTGCATTATTAGAGCATCTTTGCATTAGTCATAATGAGTGAGTCATTAAATTATTAGATCGACGTTGGTAGACGGATCTGCGATGTTATAGTAACGTACTTAGAAGCAGTGTTTTATAAAGACAGCAGTAAGATATGTGTCAATCAAACAGTGAACATTTTAATTAATTATAATATTATGCGAGATAATATTTCAAGTAACAGTTTCCATTAAGATTTTATCAAACGCAAATACGAGTTAAATGAACAAAGACAGTGTAAAATCAGTTAGTATTACAGACAGTGAAAAAACGATTGGACAGTTTGAGTGAATTACGCTATAGTTAATTATATAGCGGGCGCGTCAAAAAATCTATAAATGACGTAGTCTACAAGAATCACAGGACTGATGTAATGACAATAACTGGAACCACACATGGACTTTGAAGGACTACTGGAATAAGAAGCGGAAACCAAATCAGGGAAGGCGTTAAACCAAAGCAGGGAAAACGTTAGAAGACATCAGGGAAAGTCAAACCAGGCAAAAGCTGAGACCACGAGAGACGTTCAACCACACCAACGATAACCGGACTTCAGGGAAGCTGGATTTCAATCAACATTCTTGGGAAAGGTGTTCAGAGTCCAGGGTCGCAGTAATAAAAGGTCTGTCAGAAAAGTTACGATATCCCTTATTAAAATATTGCCTGAGTTAAATTTAAATAATTATTGATACTGGGTTGAGATAAAAAATTTAGGTTTTTCAAAATATAAAATTATTAATCTTGTAAATTAAATATATAAAATCATTTTCATAATTAAATAATTAAATAATAAATATTAAAAAGGAAGGAATAATTAAGTATAAATGAATAATAAATGGTTCTACCTAAAAGAGTTAAAATTTATGTAAATAGTAAATTTAGTTTAAAATTTATGTTTTTGTAGTGGAAAGAACCACAGAGTATTTTGAGTTTTTTATTGAATAAATTTTCTTTTGATTTCAATTAATATAATTAATTTACCTTGTTCAAGAAATTCCTATTATCTAAGTATCCTATATGATAAGTTGTTTTCAGTGTATGATCAATATTGAAGGGCGGAAACGCAAAGTTGGCATTTCCAACGAAATTTCACAAAGCACAAATAATTTAATTATTCTAGGTAAAGTTCCACTGTTCTCACTCCTCAGAGATTGTCAAATAAATATAATATTAATTACTGAGCTGAGCAAATTTAAAGTTAATAGTAACTTGAATAACTGGAAGGAATTTAATAAAATATTTTTATTTAAGGTGACTATAGGCATAGTTATCTTAACCAGAGTTATATCACCTAGGCTATTAAAATTAATTTGCCTTAAACTTCCAGTAGGTGATATAATCTCTTTATTCTGTAACAAAGTAGGGAAATCCTACAGACAGACAAGCGTCGGGGCTACATTGCAGAGGTGGCTCCCGAACGTCATAAAAAAGGTCTGTCGTTGCAGGGTTGACGTCGCAACGTGGGGACAAAAGGAAAACAAACTTCCTCCCCCAGCGTCGTGCAACTCGTGCGTCGTTGCAGAGTTGGCGCCCACCGGTGTGGCTTGATTTAACGGAAAGTTAAATAAAGTCCAGAACTGACAGAATAAATTATTTGTGCTTATATGTATGTGTTATAATAAGAATTAAGTTAGATTGTGTAAACATACTAGTGAATTTGATCAACATTAAATATTTCCCGGGTTTGGTATTCCGCAGTTTAAGAGGGGGAGTAGGCCAAGCACCTTAGAAATAATTTGTCGCGGTAAAAACGTAAATAGAAAAAGGGGGTTTTCAAAAAAGTTAAGCAAATTTAATAAAAGTAGTTAGGCTACGAATATTTTACTTCCGACAAATAAGGAAAAATTTCTAAGAGCAAAATGGCGAACAAAGAACTTAAAGAATTTATGGAAATGCTAAAAAAAGAGAAAGCTGAAGAAAAACAATTAAGAGAAAGAGAGAAAGCGGAAGAGAAACAATTAAGAGAAAGAGAGAAAGCGGAAGAGGTGGAAAGAAAAGAAGAAAGAAGGCGGCTAAAAGAGGCTAAGATAGAAGAAGAAAAAGCGAATGAAAGGAAGCTGCGAGAAGAAGAGCAGAAACAATTATATACATTAATTTCAGGAAAATTGGAAGGAGTATCGCAGGAAATAAATGTAGAAAAAGAAAGGTGTTTAAGTCAACACAAACAGGTGGAAGAAAGGCTTGAGGATGTTGTAGGCAGTATACAATTGTTAGAAGAATCTACCGGGGTAATTAGAAAGAAAACTGATGAAAATTTTAAATTAATTACAAATAGGGTAACGAAGGTAGAACAAAAAGTGTTAGAATTAGGGGGACAGCCAGGTATGATTAGGAGCCTGGTAATGCCGAGGTATGAGGGGGAGTGTAAAAAAATAGAATTTTGGGGAAATCCACACGAACGCCCTCAGCAATTTATAAGGGAGATAGAAAATTTGATCGAGGAAACTAATCCATTTTTTAGCGATCAAGAAAAGTTAAAGTTTGCAGTGCGACAATTAAGGGGTTGTGCATTAGAATGGTGGCAAGTTATGCAAACAGAAAATATAGGGTACACAGGGTTTAAAGAATGTTTTTTAAAAAATTATTGGTCGTTACAGAAGCAAAAATTAATAAGAAATAA
>JAGFPH010001490.1:207139-220463 GCA_018207615.1 Philaenus spumarius | reverse complement strand
TAGAAAAAACATTACGTGTTAGAATAAACAATTACGTGATAGAATAAACAATAATAAAGTGTTAGAAACAAATAATATTACATGTTAGAAAAAACTAGATTTTGTTCATTGACTTCGCTTACTTAATGGGAAATAGTTGTTATTATCTATATATATATATAAAAGCGAAATACCTCTCACTCACTCACTGACTCACTCATCGCGATTTCTCATAAACTACCTAACGGATTGAAATGAAATTTGGTTATGTAGCTTCCTCTAGGGCCATAGGAGCTCACTAAGAATGGGTTTGTAAAAATTCGAAATTTTAGGGGGGTTTGGGGGGATTAAAGTTATTGAAAAACGATTTCTTCAAAACTACCGAACGGATTGGAATGAAATATGGTATGTAGCTTCCTCTAGGGCCATAGGCGCTCGCTAAGAAAGGGTTTCAAAAAATTAGAAATTTTATGAAGGGTTTGGGGGATCAAAGTTATTAAAAAACGATTTCTTCAAAACTACCGAACGGATTAAAATGAAATTTTGGTATGTAGCTTCCTCTAGGGCCATAGGTGCTTATTAAGAAAGGGTTTGAAAAAATTCGAAATTTTAGGGGGGTTTGGGGGGATCAAAGTTATTCACGAAGTCAAATCACGATTTCTTCAAAACTACCGAACGGATTGGAATAAAATTTGGTATGTAGCTTCCTCTAGGGCCATAAGTGTTCACTAAAAAAGGTTTTAAAAAATTGGAAATTTTAGAGGTTTTTGGAGGGTAAAAATTACTAAATCACGAATTCTCCAAAATTACCGAACATATTGGAATGCAATTTGGTATGTAGCTTCCTCTAGGGCCATAGGTGCTCACTAAGAAAGGGAAGGACAAATTTCGAAATTTTAGGAGGGGTTTGGAGGGATCAAAATTACTAAAATCATAATTTCAGATCTTTTATTATTATGACAATAGTGCTTTTATTATTTAAGATCTACATATATAAAAGCCAAATACCACTCACTGACTGAACACTTAAAAAGAATACAATTACGTTAAAAAGACTGAACATATCAACCAGCACTGGCAGCGCCGTACGGGTCAGCTAGTAAATTATAAAATCACAATTTCAGAACATATTTATAGATAAGAAAACCTTGCAGATTTACCTAGGTCTTGTAAATGTTTAAATTTAAATAGCAGCCATCTTGGGTTACCACCAACTGTTAGAAATGTAATATATTTGGTGAGACAAACTCTATAAAAAGACCTGCTGTTATATTAAAAGTTGAATAAACTCATAAACACATATTAGGCTTGTGTTTTATTCGCCGGTGTTATTTAAATGAGCACTTTGGCGAATGAGTCACAAGTTGATAACGACTGTCAGTAGTAGCTCAACAATGGGCACTTGTTGCCTAATCTACGCGGCCTGAGCTACTTGCTGAATAGCCAATACTGTACTCGTGTAATCATGGTTGGAATATTAATGTAGTTTGGAACTGAAACAAGTCGGCCGCTGGGTGGCTTGCTGTGTTGAGATCAGTGACGTATTGGACACAAATTTTGGCTTATTGTTACAGTTAATTATTTGATAGGCTTCCGTACCTTGGAAGGACCATTATAGAACTATTGTCTGTCTGTCAATCAAATTTCTCATTTCGGGATAAAGGTATCTAACTTAAACATGGCATAGTTATATAGTCTGTTGAACCGTAAATAATATACTAGTGCTTTGCAAAACGATTCTTATAATTGCATTTAATCATTTGAATCAACTCATTTAAACGAACCGAATAATGAATCGATTCATTTCGTTTATTTATATTCAAGTGGAATATATATTAATAATTACATATATTATATATACTAGCTGGGCCGATCCGGCTTTACACGGATAGAAAAATCAAAGTTAAATGTATATTAACAAAAAATATATTATATCAATAAATATGAAGTACACTATTTATTTCCTATGGAGATTTTTAGTAACTTTGACCCCCCCCCCCCCCCTAAGATTTCGAATGTTTTGAAAAACTTTCTTAGAGAGCACCTACGGCCCTAGAGGAAGCTACATACCAAATTTCGTGCCGATCCGTTCAGTAGTTTTTGAGAAATCGCCATCGGTGAGTCAGTGGATTTGGCTTTTATATATACAGAAGATGTATAACAAAGTAAATTTGTGCGGTCGTGGGACCCCTGTCAGGAACGAAGTTCATCACGTCTTTTCTTCAATTCTTTTACCAGCCTTAACGGCAACATACACACATAATTTTAATCTTTCAATTGCCGTTTATTATTAGTTTGTTTTTTATACAAATATTTACTGTTTCCATACGTTTAATGTTATTATAATAAAGGTGTAGAATTAATTATAACATCACAGCTAAGACGGTAATCACAGTTAAATGTTCGTTCATTGTAAATACATTCAATAAACATAAAATGTTGTTTCATTAGTCTAGGCATAACCTAAAAATATTGTGTGTATGTTTAATTTATTTTACCTGTCTTAACGGCAACATACATACAATAATTAGGTTAGGCCTAGACTTAAAAACTAGGTTCTAGGCCTAACCTAAAATTATTGTATGTATGTTGCCGTTAAACAATGAATACTTAACACTTTAAATGTTAAGTATTCAATGCGTTAAGGTAGGTAAAGTAAATTAAATATACACAGACAATAATTTTAGGTTAGGCCTAGACTGATAAACCTGCATCTTATGTTTATTGAAGGTATTTCAGCGCTTGACGAAAATATCTGAACTACGCCGGTCGGAACCGATAGTCTCATATTAATTTATAAATTGATGAACCAAAAGACATGTTTCTTGAATGTATTTACATTCATTGCCATAGCAACCAATTAATAACACTTTTTTCGTTACGCATTTACTCTTCGTTCCAAAAATTTAGAAACGAAATAGGTATCATAATCGAACATGAATCCGCTAAGCCTAAAAGTTTGTGTATCCGACAAGGAATCGACTGGTCGTTTGTGTTTGTTGGATGCAAGTACATCACGTTCTTCCGAGAATCTAAGAATCGAAAAGTAGAGTGTCCTTATAGTTTACTAATATAAAGTGACCTTCAGACGTATATATATTTACCTTGACGTCAGTACAGAGTGCTATCACATACAGCATGTCATACCTACCTGCTTTGCCATAATTGCACATAGACTTGAGTATTTCCTATTCCGTATTGGATTACTCACAACGGGTTTATATAACTTTATATTGTGCAGCATTTAATTACTCGTAATATTTCTATATATATAAATGAATGTTTATTTCTTTGTCCTCTGTACACTAAAAACTATTCAACCGATTTTACTAAACATTTCACAATTCATCCATATTAATGACGTTATTTTTTTTTTTTTTTGAAATTACCGTTACTACAGTCTAAGAGGTTGAATGGGGGTAGCTACCCCTATACAATAACTACAAATTGAACTAGCTTCATACAGGCTATAAAACTAAAATTGTGTTACATTATTCTTAAATAATTCGATAATAATTATAATAATATAATTGACTCGAGTAATCGAATTATAATAATTCGATTACTCGAGTCAAGGAGATGAAATATGATAACTACCCTTAAAATTAAATAATCATTTATACACTTACTCGTTCTATACGCTCAAAAACTACTCAACTAATTTCACAACTTGCACATTTTATTACCAGGATTGTTTAGAGAATATGGTCACTACAATCGAAGCGATTAAAATGGGGTAGCTATCCCTATACATTGAATATGAATTGCACTAATGTATGCTCAAAAAATATTCGACCGATTTCACACAAAATTTCACATTTTCTCTGTATTAACGCCAGGATTGTTTAGAAAATATGGTCACTACAATTAAAGAGAATGTTCCGGTTGTTGGATTTTAACAAACTCGTCCGAGAGGCTTAAAAATCGCAAGTGTGTACCAAATTTGGACTAAATCGGGCGTAAAATGCTTCTGTTAGAATGGGAAAACTTATACATAGGCCTACGGAGTGTTGAAAAAGTCCCGGACCCCCCCTAAATAGTTCTAAAACGAATAAAGATACAAATTTGAAATTTTAATCATGGACACAGATGATAAAATTCTACATTTCAGCGTGGTTAAAAAAATTATCCGCCATTTTGAATGTAACTTTAATTTTTTTTAAATGGAAATGTGATACATCATTTCGATGTAGAATTTCAAGAGAAACCCAACGGTGAAATTTGCACATCCATATATTTAACCGATTAAAAATGGCGGCCAAAAAACAACGAAATCGTGTTTTCCGATTTTGTCCCATTTTGCTCTACTATTTTTATTGTTAATACTAATTATTATTCTTTTTGGATTCATAATTAAATAATAAGCTTTCAAACGATATGCCACACAACTGTATGCCGGATACGACATCTACTTAGCCTATATTGTATAATAAGGATACATTGTTATGTTTGTTTCTTTTAATGCTCTAATTGGGTATTACTGAACAATCATACACGATTTTAATTTGGTTAAAAAATCTTCTTCATCAGTTTTCAAGTAGACCAGGCAAAACTAGTACGATGTCGACCCGAATAAATCAATTTTTGCCTACAGCTCCGATATGGATGCAGTTTTCTGCACCGTGTTCAGAAAAATACCAGGAAAAAGTCTACATATGACCATTTTCGGGAGAAAGCGGAAATGCATAGCGGGTGCGTAAAGTTAATCTAAAAGAGCGTAATTTTTGTAAAACCTTTAAAAATGGATGAAAAGTCGCGAAAATCCGTACTCGGGGGTTTTGGGGGCGTTGATCTAATTTCTGACCATACGAAATGCCCCCGGTGCACCTAGAGAGAGAGGGAGGGGGGGGGTCGATGGGGGGAAATTTGTGAAGTTGCGACAGAGACTTGAAAATTTCATTTCGGGTTTTTTGGGGGCGTTGATTTCAATTCTGACTATGATAAACGACCCGAATGTGCTGGGGGCTTCGAGGAGTCGGGGAAAAACGTAAGGTTTTGCAATATTTTGAGATGACGACTTAAAAGCACATAGTGAAGATCAGGCTTGATCCCATGACACCTGTTTCGGCTTGAGCGAAGTGTTGGGAGAGGTCACAGGAAAGACGAAGGGAAATAGAGAGAAAAAGTGAAAGTATGGAATAATACTGCTCGCTTGCTGCTAGCTCAGAGTCTGTTACGAAACTGTATCGAGAGAAGAAGAAAACACGCCCCTGCTGGTTTTAAGATTGATCGTTTCTGCAATTTATTTGAAAAAATCTTATTCTAGTTGGATCACTTGTTGGAAATTTGTCACTAGTTGAAATCAGCGCCCCCAAAAACCCTGGAGAGGAAATGTTCAAGTCTATGTCAGTACTTCACAAATTTCCTTCGATCCCCCCCCCCCAGAACCTCCCGGTGTACCGAGGGCATTTCGCATGGTCAGAAATGAGATCAGCGCTTCCAAAAAAAAAACCCCGAGTACCGATTTTCGCAGCTTTTCATACATTTTTAGAGGTTTCAAAAAAAATATGCACTTTATGCACCCGCGATGCAGTTCCTTTCTCCCGAAACTGGTCATACGTAGAATTTTTTCCTGGTATTTTTCTTAACACGATGCAGAAAACTGCATCCAAATCGGAGCTGTAGGCAAAAATTTATTTATTTTTCAATACTTTGCCCGGTCTAAAGACCTAGCTTGTAAAATAGTTAATGTTTCCCCTACGTAATACGAGTAGGCAACCATCACAACACTTAGTCTATTTATAGAGCTGTCCTCTACAGTCTACAATACATGGTTTCCCGGTTGTACTCAGGTAGCAAGCCGTCTTTTTTTACGGAAATATTGACCTGTAGTCAAGGCGACCATACTTACTGCCAAAATTTGGGACAGGTTGTTGCACTGGTTTCGAAATCTAGACCATCCGATAGAGCAAAATAAAAAGCTAATTTTGTTATAAAATTCAACAGTAAGCGGCATCCACAGTTTGTTTAAGGGTAGCATGTAGCATTTTAAAATACAATATTATCAGGCAATGAGATTTTGGGCAATTTTTATAAACAAAAATAACAATAAATTGGGACTTTTTGGGGTTTTTCGTGGATTATATAAAATTTTATGGATAAATCACGATACTTCCAATGGGACATTTGTAGAAAATTCAAAAAAACCTACAAAATGTTTTTTTTTATAGACCCCAATCGGACGATTTTCGACCTAGAAAAGTAGAAAAAACGCTTAAAAAGTACAATTTTTCAAAAATGCCTATCTTTGTTAATTTACAATATTAAGGGCAGATATTTCGAAAAATGACTGTTCATTATGTGTACTTCATACAGGCGGAAGATGAAATTTGTCGCATAAAAGGTTTTTCCACAATTACAAAATATACATATTAGGCCATTATCTTGCATAATGCGCCTTAGTAACCTGAACCAGATTTAAATTTACCAAACGGATTGTGAAAGTAGACATTAAAACCTACAGTTGGTATATCTTCGATTTTTGAATAAGGTTGATAAAGTATGATACAAATGCTTCCGAACATAGCGCGTACGCGAAAATGTGTGACCGATGGTAAGAGAGGCAGTGGTATCGCTCGGACGCTACTGGAACATTCCCGCACTGCGGACGCTTTTTCGACTGTCGCAAAACGCCGTGTTTGTACAAGAAATTTTGCAATGTAAGTTCATTTTCGGTGAGGATTATGAACAGCGTCAACGTTAGACTACAGCACAAAAAAGGATTGTAACTACTGCAAGACGCCATGACAACTGATTACAACCGTCCGAATCTGACCTCCACTTTTAACAAACCTACACCTAGTTTACTGTTCAGACTCTTCAAACATGTTATTTGTCGATTTAAGTCTATTAGCGATAAATGTTATTGTTTACTATTAGGCCTACTTCCTTTGCTTGACACGTGCTGGGACTACATACTGTAAGTTAGAACTACAGATTATTTTTACTTTCCTTACCCTATACTAGGTAAGGTAAGTATTGCGATCGACCCAAAAATTCGATGTCGAGTTTTCATAATATCTTTACGTTTCAAGGCCCTCTGAGTCCAAAAAATGCATTTTTGGCAATTGGTCTGTCTGTGTGTGTGTGTGTGTGTGTGTGTCCGGAGTGCACAGGGCAAACGGCTGGACGGATCGAACTGAAATTTACAGGATATCTTCAAACATGTAAACAATTAAACCCATGTAAATTTGAAGCAAATCGGAGGTGGTGTCTTACCGTGGGAGCAGTTTTTAGCACATTTTTGGTATTTACTCCAAATTCCCTCTAACGATTTTGATTAAACTTTGCTAACATACTCTACTCCGACCCCCTTAACACCCTATGTACGCGAAAGACCGTTAAAAATTCGTTGAAAAAAGTTATTACAAAAACCAAGTTATTTTGTTTTTATCTCTGAAATGGCTGCTCCTATCGACTTGAAAATGGCCTCATTCGATTCAGCGTCCAAAATAATGTCAAAAACGATACCCCACTCAACTTTTTCCATTTTTTCAAAAATTGCCCCCAAAAAGGGCGTTTTTGGGGGTAAAATTTTTTTTTTAAACTAGCCGTATTTGGTATCAAATTTGACATTTTGTGAGGTTAGAAATCGATTGAGACCAAAATCAGGTCCGTGGGATTAACCGTTTTGAAGTTAGTACCGCTTTCTTCGAAACGGATACTCCTATTAACTCGAAAATGGTATCATCAATCTCTCGCTCGAGAAATTTGATAATTGATACAGCATCTATTTTGGTAAGGAAAGTTGTGTGATGTGCACACCAGATGTTTTTTACGGTGAATTTATTTTACGGGCCTTTATTCGTGTTAATTCTTCGTAAGAATACATAATTACGAAACATATCTCAATACAGAACAAGATTTGATTCTGACAAAGTAATAGTAAACAACTACCCAGTAACAATTTCCCAATGCATATTATAGGCTATTAGTATATAGAAAATGTCCCCGCTGAGGTCGTTTACCTTTGCTATTTATACAAAGTTTTATATAGACTCCTTTTTCCGATGTCCCGAAACGTCGCTTCCTTACGTATTAAAATAACAAGTGAGTCGGTATTTTTATCCGCACCGCGACGCTGTTGAAGGAAGGTCGTGTGTCATCGTGAAGTTGGCTTTGATTTGCCGCTTGAACAGATTTAGATGTAGAATTTCAAGAGAAAATCAACGGTGTATTTATCTAAAGTACTACTTTATTTATTTACTAGGGGAAACCCCTGCGTGTTCCGCACGCCAACCCCCTTGGAATCTTCTGTACACATAATCATGTTATGTTTTCTATATAATAAAAGTGTAGGATTAATAATAACCCCAAAGCTAAAACGGTAAATACTGTTAAATGTTCAAATCAAATTAGCCTATTTCGTATATTTTATAACGGCATTTATAACAAAGGTTAAAAGAACCAGCAAGGCTCAGGTGTAGACTTTAATAAAAACCTAACCTAAAAGTTAGAAATACAAAGTTTGAAATTAGTTATTAATGGAAATATTACAGCAAACAGCTCTTATCTGTTATTTTATTCAATTGGTTGCTATGGTAATAAACGTAAATACATGTGTTGATTTATCGGACTAGGCCTAACCTAAGAATTGAAATAAAAAAATGTTTTTATCGAAATGAATTATAGCCTATGTTACTCAGGGATAGTGTAGCTTTTTATTACTAAAACTATTTTTTCATTCGGTTCAGTAGTTCCAGAGATTACCCCCTACATACAAACAAACAAACAAACTTTACCTCTTTATAATATTAGTATAGATTAAAGCGTAGACCTGAGCCATATCCGACTCCAGCCATTACAACATCCGTCTTGCACGTGTTTATATATAACTCCTTGAAAATGTGTTTGTTATACAGTATGTCTGTACGCTTAAAGATGCTGCTTACTTTAAGTTTCAAATCTGATGGATTATTACAATACTTTAATTGCATGATCAACATAGCTTCAACAATTGAATTTATAACAATACACGTACAAATAAACGGTACCAGGAACTGGCACATACTTTCTCACAAACATATTTAAATTACTAAACAGATTCATTGTGACTTCATAATTTTGTAGGTGGGGTAGGAGAGGTAAAGTAGGAGATTAACTAATAAATATTATTATTATCATTAGCTAGAGAGAAAATTATTCGATCGATTTCGAACAAATTTGCACAAAACACGTCTATTAGGCCTGTATATATGCACGAAAAAAGGTTTTGAAAATTTTGAAAAACAACCCATTTTTTTGCCAAAAAACCCCCCAAAAATCAGTTATCATTATTAGCTAAACAACATTTTTTAGAAAGATACGGTTTTCTGTATATGGTACAAATATGGGCTACAAATAAGCCAAATTTGATCAAAATCGTTAGAGCTGTTTTTTTTTAAAATAATAACTGATTTTTTGGGGGTTTTTTGGCCAAAAAGGGGATTTTTTTTCAAAAATGTTCTAAACCCTTTTTCGTGCATCTATGTAGGCCTAGTTGACATGTTTGGTGCAAATTTGTTCGAAATAGATCGAATAGTTTTCGCTCTAGCTTTGTATAGGCCTACATACAGACATACAGACAGACATTTTGTAACCACTTTTTTGGACTCAGGGGGTGCCAAAACGGATATTTCCACAAAAATCTCAACATCGATTTTTTGCGATCAGTATACTTTCTCTATACTATGTTATAGTGAGAAAGTAACAAGACATTATCGACAATATCGAAAACGCAAAAAAATCGTGAGTTCATAGTCCTATATTTTACCTCATCTAAAAAGTGCTAGGTGTGCCCAAAGAAGTTTTCACTTAAAAAAATCTAACCTAAAAATTAGAGACACGCATTATTTTATCATCCGATAATAGAAGTGCCACTGGTAACCAACCTACATGCCAGTTTAAACGAACAAGCGCTGATTGTTGTGGCAATGGTCAAATTCGATCAGCTGAGCTAGATGTTTTCAAATGAACAAAAAGGTTAGAAAATAAATCCGTTAATGCGACTAATAAAAACTTGTTCTTTCTTAAAAACCTAGGAAAGTGTCCGACGGCATCAAAACTCAGTGACGCGCTAACAGGTTGGTTACAGTAGATATAAACAAACGGGATGACATCATCGTATGAGATTATATGTAATTATTAGGCATGGCCAGACCCACCTGCTGGCCTACTTGGCTTGGCTCAGTCGAAGGTAACTATCGGGATATTGCTCTGCTCGCGGTAATCCGGCCGACAACCTAAGCAAATACACGCGTTTCCAAATATATATTTAAGCGTCTTTGTCCTGGCTGGCATAGAATCAACGTATAGCAAAAACTGTTAAAAAAGTAGATAAAAAAAATATTTAAAGCATATTCCATAGGGAAAGGATTTTGCAAAATTTAGATTTTAGCGTAAAAATTGAGAAAATTAGTAGGTTCACTCCCAGCCCCTATAGGCCTAACAGATAATCGGACCAAAAGCTTAGCAAAAATGTTATTTCAGCCTAATTAATTCTAGACTTGAATACGGAATAACATGCTGGGGAGGGGGGGCTTATTTAAATTCAATGAAGCCTCTACTCATTATTAAAAGAAAAAAAAAACTGTTGTTTTTTTCGTGAGAGGTGGTGATAAAAATATAATATATAGAGAAAATAAGAAAAACCTAAGACACCCCAATAGTTTAGAACAGCCGAGGCCGTACATGGAGGCATTTAAAAGATCTTTCGCCTACATGGCACCAAAACTTTCGAATAATTTGCCGCCTGAAGTGATAGAATTAAAGTCATCAAATAAATTTATTAAAGCGATTTCAAAATGGATAGTTGCTCAGGAAAATGTTGAAAAGCTATTATAGAGAAATCTAAAAACCCAATATATCAAAATTAAACTTGGGCACAGAATTACAGAATAATGTTTTTTTTTCTATTTCTATTTCAATTAATTTTTAGTATCAAGTACAGTACTTATTTTCTGCTTGTGCCACTGGTTCTCCATTTCTCGACGGTAATTCCAAATCAGGGTTTTCCCAAGGTGTACCTAATTAATTCTGCCAATATAATAGATGATAGTTTGACAAACAATGTTTTTATGTTAAATCATTTTGTCATTTTTTCTTTTCTAAAGTTTTTGTTGAAATTTCTGTTCTTGAAGCGGCATATTTGTTTATAGTTATTTATTGATGATGTATGTGTATTTTATCACTTTTTTAAATAGTGTAGTTAGAAGGTAATTTTATGTTTGTATTTTATTTATCAATGCTGGATTATGTTTTGTTTGTTGAGCTTGTTTTTTCAAATGTAAGCCAAAGCAGAATTAATAAACTTCGTTAAAAAAATATATATAGGCCTATGTTTGTCGAATGCATTTACATTCATTACCATAGCAATCAAGTTAGCAAATGTATAATCAGTTTATTATTCTTCACAGCCGACAGCTTATTAGCGAATTTCCATAGGAAAAATGAGCTATTGCAGTGGCCCTTATGGTGAGACCCAAGGTCGGGAGTAGCAAATGAGCACCGGTCATGGTCCCCAGAACACGTTTTGGGGTGTCATTAAAATTCATATATATATATGTATATATGTGTTCGCACTCTAGCGGTCGTAAGTACAAATAATTAAAATATCTACTCGTAATTAGTTCAGTTATTTATTAGCAAATTTCCAGAGGAAAAATGAGATATTGCAGTGGCTCTTATGGCAAGACCCAAGATCGGGATTAGCAAATGAGCATCGATCATGGTCCCCAGAACACGTTTTGGGGTGTCATTAAAAATCATATGTATATGTAGTCTATATATGTGTTCGCATTCTAGCGGCCGCATTTTAAGTCCGATTTGGTCCAAATTTGGTACACGTGTTTGTTGTGTTAGTGGCTCGGACGAGTTCGTTAGCCAAAAAAATCCAACAACCGGAAGTAAGTATTTTGACCGGAAGTAACTATTTTTCAGATTTTTACTAAGAGAATGAATTTTTTTTAGAGTTTTTTCTAAAAATATAAATGTAAGATGTTATTCTGCACATTGTGTTTTTTACGCGACCTTATAGCTCGCTTGGTTCCCCCAAAATCGATCAAAACGTGAAATACCATAGAAGTACCCGGTTCAAAGAAAATGTGGTGGATTCTATCGTGGGGCTGGCGTGCGAAGCACGCAATGCTTTGTGTGTTGAAAATACCCCTAATACGAGGTTTGGCGTGCGAAGCACGCAATGCATTGTGTATTGAAGACAATCCCAATATGTGGAATGGCGTGCGAAGCACGCAATGCTTTGTGTATTGAAGACAATCCCAATATGTGAAATGGCGTGCGAAGCACGCAATGCTTTGTGTATTGAAGACAATCCCAATATGTGGAATGGCGTGCGAAGCACGCAATGCTTTGTGTATTGAAGACAATCCCAATATGTGGAATGGCGTGCGAAGCACGCAATGCATTGTGTATTGAAAACAATCCCAATATGTGGAATGGCGTGCGAAGCACGCAATGCATTGTGTATTGAAGACAATCCCAATATGTGGAATGGCGTGCGAAGCACGCAATGCTTTGTGTATTTAAGACAATCCCAATATGTGGAATGGCGTGCGAAGCACGCAATGCATTGTGTATTGAAGACAATCCTAATATGTGGAATGGCGTGCGAAGCACGCAATGCTTTGTGTATTGAAGACAATCCCAATAAGTGGAATGGCGTGCGAACCATTTTGCAGCTATTTAGCACCGTCGCGAATAGACCTATTTCCCAAATTGTTGGTCGAAACCCTAAAATATCGGTCTATGAACTTAATTTTGGAAATTTGCTCAACTCACGTCAGCGGTTCAGCTGCGTGGTCGAATTATTTATTTTAGATTTACAAACTAAAAGCAAACACTAACAAACTCGGTGAAAAGGCTCAACCACTGTATTACAGTTCAAACATCTGTTGTTACGTATATGCAAAAACAGCTGATTCGGATCAAAAGCTTTACACAATTTTAGGTTAGGCCTAAACCAATCCGGAATGTTTTAGAACATTATGGTAGCATTTAGAACATTCGGGAACATTCTGGCCAGTCTCGACTACTTCGGCCGTTCTATCCGCTTCACCGACTTCCCGTAAGATGTGCATCGGTGCGATGCGTTCTTTTGGCACCCGTATCTACAAATGAAACCCAACCCCTGCAGTAAAAAAAATAACAATTCGACCAAACAGCTGAACCGCTGACGTGAGTTGAGCGAATTTCCAAAATTAAGTTTATACGTTTTAAGGCTTTCAACCAACTACTTTTGAAACTGTTCTACTCACTAAGACGCTGAATAGCTGCCGGAATGTGTACGAAATGTAATAGTAGAATTTGTTCGCAAATCAGCCTCCAGCCTCGACTCACGTGCTCGTCTTTG
>JAGFPH010001490.1:188848-199007 GCA_018207615.1 Philaenus spumarius | reverse complement strand
TGAGGGACGTTTATTTTTTGTATGCTAAATATTCTCTACTGATCCTAAAATATTCACAAAATTTTCTCTAGTTGTCCATCAAGTACTGTGAAATTTAAATCATGAAGCAGCCTTCATCTTGCCTTTTCTTTAAACGTCATGTGTGGATCCTCTCTAGCAAAACCTTCCAGTAACATGCATTCCTCCTCTTGTTCTTCCAGTAGTAGAGAAACAGTAACGCCATCCATGTTGGTGCAAACTGTCAGCTAGCTCATTTCCCAAGTAAAATAACCGGGAATGCCATTTTCTTGCAAACCACTCTCACGCCAAGCTCACTCTTGAACGGAAACTACCACCAACGGACAGCTCACCCTGGCGTGATCTTGGAAACCCAGCCTTAATAATGCCATATGCGAACCTTCTCTCAGTGTTATATTCCATTCTGCAATTGCGTAGTTCTTTGCCTCTGCTAACAAGTATGGTTCTTAACATAGATGACATTTCGTATGAACTCCAACGATATGCAAAGCTGCGACTACAGCTTAGTCTTAATGGTAATACACCATAAATTACCGACGTCATACCCGACAGTTCATGTTCTCTTAAAAAGCTGTAAAACCGATTCTCCACATTTTAACTATCAAACGCCTCGCACCTGTTCCGCAGATAGCATTCACTGTGACGTTCCCAAAGTAATATATTTCCCGGTTATGCTTAACAGATAATTCACAGCAGACCTGTAATTTCAACACCACAACCATTACAGACACGCCAGGTTCACAGGCATTCTCGGCGGATTTGCATTCACAGGAAGTTACGTACCGTAGTCTCGCTTAATATTCCACAACGGCAGGTAACAAGTCACTGGGCTGGCTTTTATTCTGTGTTTTCTTTCGTATATAATTGAAAGTGTTTATATGTGGCTGTCATTATGTTGTTGGTCACGACTTCAGACCCACACAATTGGTCAAAGGATGTTGTATCCTGTCCTTTGTTAGCTTATCTTGGTCTGGCGTAGATCTCTCTGGGCTGTAAAAGGTTTTGCTTGGAAGAAACCCACGGACGGAGTGAACTGATAAAGACAGAATCGATTTTTAAATATCGAAAATTTTGACAAATTAGTAACTTTTGTCAACATCCTTAAGCTACGGCTATACTTATATGATCAGATCAGAGCAGAGTCGAATTTTCCGGAGGTATTCTTTCTGTGTATTCAAATGGGAGTGGCTAAATCTATAAGAGCAGAGCCGACCCGCATAGAGCCGAATTTTTTCCATGCTCTGAGAGCATACCGGAACGGGTCGGCTCGGCTCAGCTCTGCTCTGATCTGATAGATATAGCCACTGCTCCCGATCAGAAATAACGTTCGGTCTCTTTCGTCAACAATCGGGAAAATTCGTGATGATAAAAAGGTGATGAAATTCTCCAAATGACTGGAAATATCAAGTAAATATTCATATAACATGGTCAATTTATATCAAAGACAGCGACAATTTAAAAAAATAGTTAATTCTTTTAAATAAAAAATTTGTTGTATACAAAATTTGTTTACTACATTACAATTATAAACTCAAATACAAAATAGCCTAGGTTAATACTTATGAAACACAAATGTACAAAGTGTACCCTGAACTTTCGAAATGTACTGCAAAAGCTAACCAGCCTACCTTAACTTATCTGCCTATCTTATCAGTCTATGTCTATCTTTAAAAAAACAGACATTTTAAGATACTTTCTTTTTTGAAAAGGTATCTTTATTTATAATTAAATTTCTCAAATTTAAAAACAATCATACAAAAAATAACAGAGATACAGTAAAATAGTATGTATCAGACTTTGTACATATGTCATAGTTTTAATAAATTAGATATAACAAAGCATCAAACGAAGTAATATACTTTTATATGCAGATTACTTAAAGCTGTTAAAAATATACCAAAGGACTCGGTTGTTACAAGCTACAAAACAATATTGACTCTTTGATGTTGGAGTAGGACCTAAAACTTCATATTTCTAAGTCTTTATAAATGTCCGCAAGAAACAGGGATAATTTTAACCCTGGTTTTTATTACGAAATTATTAATACTTAATTGTCATATGTAATACTGGACTAATCATAACAGACGCATGTTTCGTTCTATTCTTTGCTTTTAATTACGTTGTTTCAACTGACAAAAACAACTACAACTTGTTTATTATAATGCTTTTCGAAATTATTAGCCTATGCAAAATTTAAATTTTACAATATTTTTCCTATTTACTTGTCGCTTTTGATTGATAGGATGTGTCTTTGATTGATTATCCCTATTGTTCATAACCCTAAAAAATCTGTTATCATTCTTTTATAAAAAAAACGGCTCTAACGATTTTGATAAATTTGGCTTATTTCTTGCCCTTAACGTATCCTACCATATGCAAAAAACCGCATCTTACTAAAAATTCTCGTTTAGCTAATAACAATAATATTAACTGATTTTTGTGGTTTTTTGGCCAAAAAGGTGGTTGTTTTTCAAAACATTTTATCGTGCATCTATACAGGTCTAATTGACATGTTTGGTGCAAATTTGTTCGAAATCGATCGAATAGTTTTCTCTCTAGCTAATAATAGTAATATTTATTAGTTACTCTCCTACTTTAATGTATCCCCTCTCCTACTTTAAGGGTCGGCTCTAGCTGTCGGCCATGTTGGCTGACACTCCATAAGACCAATGTTAAATTAAAATCAAAATGTTTCCTTTATTTTTGATCGGAAAATTATAAACAGTATGTCGTTTTAAAGCTATGGTCAATATGCTTGCAAATGGCTTTTTAAAAATTAAGAAAAATATTTTGTTTAATATTTATTAACAATTTAAAACATTGATTTTTTATATTTTTTTATGTTGTCACTATTAATTATAACGAAAAACTACCAAGCCATTCGCCTAAAGAATTTCGTCCCCAAGAGTTTGGTATTTTTTTTAAAACGCTATTTGAACAATTGTGGGTTTTAAATGGATTTAGGCTGAGCAATGTCCGTGTAACCTACCGCCGCTATAGGGAGATTTTAAATATTTTTTTACGTAGTAACTATTAATTATAGCGAAAAATTTCCAAACCATTCGGATGAAGAATTTTGTCCCCAAGAGTTTGTTATTTAAAAAAAATGCTATTTGAATAATTGCGGGTTTTAAATGGATTTAGGATGAGCAATGTCCACGAAACCTACCGCCGCTATAGGGTGTCCCAGGTTGCTTTCTGTTTTACTAGAGCCGACCCTTAAGTCGTCATCTCAGAATATTTCAAAACCTTACGTTTTTTCACCATCGGCCCCGACTCCTCGGAACCCCCAGATCATCGGGGGCGTTTCTTACATTCAGAATTGAAATCACCTACCCCAAAAACCCCCGAGAGGAACTAAAAACGGCCGCCATTTTGAAATGGTACAAAGTAGAAACTTGATACTCCGCGCAAATATAGGTCCTATTAGCCGACATATGTGTGACAAGTTTGAAGTTGGTACCTCTAGTAGTATAGAAGTTATGAGCGGTCATGTAAAACATACGTACAGACCGACAGACGGAAAACGGATCGAGATAGGCTATATACTTATATGAAATTTGTTGTTTGTTTTGACATCAGGAACAATATCCCAAAATTTTTCGGTGTATTTCGGAAACATTCTGTATATAGCTTAAGGGTCTGCTCCAGTAAACGAGAAATCCACCGGAACGCAAACGCCTCTCACTATATCCCTATCTAAACAGTGCAATTTCTTGCGCTGACATTGCCTCATTTCATACCATTTTATAAGTCTATCTTTTGTAATTGAGTGTTGAAAAAAACCTGAATATTCTTTATAAAATTTCGGATCCTTCTTGCAAATTATTTTTCGTTATTAATTTCTTATTGTGTTAGGAAAAAAATTCAAACTTTTTACTTACAAAATGTCAAAATCAAAAGCATTTAAAAAAAATGTAAATTGCAAGACGGATGCGTATTGTGACTGTGCTTAAAATGAGACCTTGCAAACAATTTTATGATAAAAAATAAATCGACCACGCAGCTGGACCGCTGACGTGAGTTGAGCAAATTTCCAAAATTAAGTTTATATGCCTATGTTTTAGGGTTTCAACCAACATTTTGGGAAATAGGTCTACTCACGAAGGCGTTGAACAGCTGTCTGTGTGTACGCAATATATTAGTAGAATTTGTTTCCTCCTAGTGGCCTCGCGAGTTTGCATCACTTGGCTTTGAACTGGTTACTTTTATGGTATTTTACGTTTTTGTCGATTTTGGGGGAACCAAGCGAGCTATAAGGTCGCGTAAAAAAACAAAATGCGCAGAATAACATCCTACATTTATATTGTTAGAAAAAACTCTAAAAAATTTCATTCTCGTAGTAAAAATCTCAAAAAATAGTTGCTTCCGGTCAAAAAACGTACTTCCGGTTGTTGGATTTTTTTGGCTAACGATCTCGTCCGAGCCACATAGACAACCAACACGTGTACCAAATTTGGACCAAATCGGACTTAAAATGCGGCCGCTAGAGTGCGAACACATATATACATATATATATATATATGAATTTTTTTACACCCCAAAACGTGTTCTGGGGACCATGATCGGTGCTCATTTGCTACTCCCGACCTTGGGTCTCACCATAAGGGCCACTGCAATATCTCATTTTTCCTATGGAAATTCGCTAATAAACGAAATAAATGGTTTGAAATTTAACATTGCTCTTATGGGATAAAAATCCAAGATGGCTGCCACTACAGCAGACCCTTAAATTAATTTAAAATGGATTACGCCTCGAAATAAACTGTTCCGTATAGTAAATGCGTTGAATCTGAAGCAACTGTGGAAAAGTACAGTACTTGGGTTCCACATCAGCTGTTCGCGTAGTAGAAGAGGTCGTCCCAGCACAGGTAAGACGTGGGGGCCGCAAAGTGGGCATAGTATAGCATAGCAGCCGCCCGACCTCTGCCCACAGCCCCGTCCTACGCGTCCGCACGCCTCGCATGCCCGTTGCCGCAATTAGAGTTAATCTTTGATCGGACGCGTTCTTTATAAACACCAAAAACGAACGAAATCCGTTCAAACTTGACTTCCCATCAAGACGGGCTCCGATGTCCGTATCGGAGTGCGCATGTGCGAGACTGCGCTTCAAATTGGTTGATTGGGGTCACGAGTTCATAGCGGGAAAAGAAAGGTACCGACTTCCTCCGCTAGGCGTTCCTACGCAATGTAGGTTAAGGCTCTGCTGCATCCTTATGATTTTTACCGTTCGACTTGGCAATACTTCTCAAGTGTAGACAAATTTAACGCTAAAATTAGCGCCAGTTTGATTATTTGCTGATTTTATGTTAATCTATCTATATATATATAAAAGCCTAATCCACTGTTCGTATAAAACGCTTAGCCACACGTCATGTTTGTTTACATTCATTACCATAGCAAATTTACTCAGCATTTATAATCAGTTTATTATTATTCAAAACCAACAGCTTTTTTAGGTTAGATTGACCAACTTAAAGCAAACAAAAACCAACTAAAAATTCTTACTATATTTCAATTCAATTCAAACAATGGTTGTTACATAATATATATAAAACAGCTGCGTTGGGTCAAAAACTGAACATAATTTTAGGTTAGGTGTGAACAATGAACCAAAACACATTTATCCTTATATATAATTCTGTAAGAAAAATTTTAGATTCAAATTTGTGGGAATTTGGTAAATCGGAGGATGATGGGAGAGGTGTCAAATTAAAGGTATCGATTCAAGGAACGAGGGAAAAATATTAGTATTTTCTAAAATTAAAAACTAAGGGGTTTTTGAGAACCCCGAAAAACGAAAAATCCCCATAAGAAAAACATGAGAATTTTAAAAACGTCTGCTTTGTTTACATTAAAACATTTGGTATTAAATAAAAATATTAAAAACATAAAACAGCTGTTTTGCAGTTTACATTAAAACATTTGGTATTAAATAAATAAATTAAAAATATAAAACAGCTGTTCTGTAAAATAATATGACAGTTAAAGTAAATTATATTTTTAAATAAAATCTGCTGCTTATTAACCTACAAAAGATACACGTTGACACACACATAAAAAAAACCATATAATTGTGATTTTTGGAAGGTTGTATGGCTGTCCTATTAACTCTTCATACATTTATACTAATATCATAAAGAGGTAAAGTTAGTTTTTTTGTTTGTTTGTATGTAGGGGGTAATCTCTGGCACTACTGAACTGATTGAAAAAAAAATAGTTTTACTAATAAAAAGCTTCTCTTTACCTGAGTAACGTAGGCTATAATTCATTTCGATAAAAACCTTTTATTATTTCAATATTTGTAAATTTAGTCAGAAAAAAATCTTAGGTTAGGCCTAGAATGATAAACCAACACATGTATTTACATTTATTACCATAGCAATAAATTGAATAAAAGAACAGATAATGATAATATAGCTGTTTGTTCCAATATTTCCAAACAGTTGATTTCAAAATTTGAAGCAATTATTTATGTATTTCTAGATTTTAGGTTAGGGTTTTAAAATGTAGACCTGAGCCTTGCTGGTTCTTTTAACCATTAATATAACTGCTGCTATGAAATACAATACATAATTTGATTTGTAAATCTATCATTATTTATCATCTTAATTTTGAGGTTATTATTAATCATACAACTTTATTATAAGTAAAATATAACATTTGTTTTTAGAAGGTTCCATTGGGGGTTGGCGTGCGGAGCACGCAGGGGTCTCCCCTAGTTTGCAACTAATTTGGCTAATTTAGAATCAGGGTTTTTACAATTCTTCACAATTATCAGTTTTTTTAGATTAGGTAAAAGCAAACAAAAGGTTTACTGTATTATATATAAAGGTTTACAAACTATAAATCTAAATTTGTGTAGTACATTCTTAAGTGGCATAAAAACCATTTTGCAATTCGATTACTTAAGTCAATGTAATGAAATGGAATGACTACCCTTTAAATTAAATCAAGCAATAGCGAAGCATTGCTGGGTCCACTAGTTTTAATATAAAAACAAAATAAACTTCAAAGATCACACAAACACAAATTAAGTTACAATTACATTATAATGTTGAGGAAATACTAGTGTAAAATTGATATTAAGTGCTGTATTAAAGATATAGTAGGCTAAGTTTTAATAAGTATTTCTACATATTACCTAATGAAAATACATATTTATATTATTAGCGAATTTCCATAGGAAAAATGAGCTATTGCAGTGGCCCTTATGGTAAGACCCAAGGTTGGGAGTAGCAAATGAGCACCGATCATGGTCCCCAGAACACGGTTTGGGGTGTCATTAAAAATCATATATATATATATGTTCGCACTCTAGCGGCCGCATTTTAAGTCCGATTTGGTTCAAATTTGGTACACATGTTGGTTGCCTACGTCGCTCGGACGAGTTCGTTAACCAAAAAAATCCAACAATCGGAAGCACGTTTTTTGACCAGAAGTAACTATTTTTGAGATTTTTTTACGAGAGTAAATTTTTTTGAGTTTTTCCTACAAATATAAATGTAGGATGTTATTTTGCACATTTTGTTTTTTACGCGACGTTATAGCTCGCTTGGTTCCCCCAAAATCGATCAAAACGTAAAATACCATAGAAGTACCCGGTTGAAAGCCATGTGGTGGATTTTACCGCGGGGTTGGCGCGCGAAGCACGTAATGCTTTGTTTGTGTGTTGAAGATACTCCCAATATGCGGAATGGTGTGCGAAGCACGCAATGCTTTGTGTATTGAAGATACTCCCAATATGTGGAATGGCGTGTGAACCATTTTGCAGCTATTCAGCACCGTCGTGAATAGACCTATTTCCCAAATTGTTGGATGAAACCCTAAAACATAGGCCTATAAACCTAATTTTGGAAATTTGCTCAACTCACGTCAGCGTTTCAGCTGCGTGGTCGAATTATTTCCAAATGATTTCAATCAAAAGCCTAAGTATGTAGCTTCCCTGAGGTGCTCGCTAAGAAAGGGTTTAAAACAATTCGAAATTTTATGGGGGTTTGGGGGGTCAAAGTTACTAAAAAAAACCACCGAACGGATTGGAATGCAATTTGGTATGTAGCTTCCTCCAGGGCCCTAGGTGCTCGCTAAGAAAGGGTTTAAAACAATTCGAAATTTTAGGGAGTTTGAGGGGTCAAAGTTACTAAAAAACACCACCGAACGGATTGGAATGAAATTTAGTATGTGGCTTCTTCTAGGGCCCTAGGTGCTGAAAAGAAAGGGTTGCAAAAAATTTGAAATCTTTAGGGGGGGTTGGGGGGTCAAAGTTACTAAATCACGATTTCTCCAAAACCGTTGAACGGATTGGAATGAAATTTAGTATGTAGCTTCCTCTAGGGCCATAGGTGCTGAAAAGAAAGGGTTGCAAAAATTTGAAATCTTAGGGGGGTTTGGGGGGTCAAAGTTACTAAATCACGATTTCTTCAAAACTACTTAACGGATTGGAATGAAATTTGGTATGTAGCTTCCTCTAGAGCCATACGTGTTCACTAAAAAAAGGGTTTTTAAAAATTTTAAATTTTAGGTGGGTTTGGGGGGTAAAAATGACTAAATCACGATTTCTCCCAAATTACCGAACAGATTGGAATGAAATTTGGTATGTAGCTTCCTCTAGGGCCATAAGTGCTCGCTAAGAGAGGGTTTCAAAAAATTCGAAATTTTAGGAGGGGTTTGCGGGATCGAAGTTATTAAATCACGATTTCTTCAAAACTACCGAACGGATTGGAATGAAATTTGGTATGTAGCTTCCTCTAGGGCCATAGGTGCTCACTAAGAAAGGGTATGCAAAATTTCGAACTTTTAGGAGGGGTTTGGGGGGATCAAAGTTACTAAAATCATAATTTCATAGCTTTTATTATTATGACAATAGTGCTTTTATTATTTAAGATATATATATATATAAAAGCCAAATACCATTCATTGACTGAACACTTAAAAAGAATACAATTACGTTAAAAAGACTGAAAATACCAACCACCACGGGCAACGCCGTACGGGTCAGCTAGTAGATTTATAAAACAACACTGTTAATTTTTATGTCATTTATTTTTCAAATATAATTTAATTAAACGGAGAATATTTTTCAATTGTTTCTGTTCTCTAGTACAAAGAAAATAAAAAAAAAGTTGTTTACATATATTAAGAAACCCTTCAATGTATAAAATGCCACAGAGAGAAGGTGCAGTGCACTGTATATAAAGATGAAAATGAACGGATCATTTGGCCGGATCATATTGGTGAACGAACTTAAGTGATTAGAATCTTTTAAAGAACCCGTTTTGCCCATCTCTAATTGGAGCTGGCGGAATCTATAGCTCCTTGGGAAAACATATTTCACGGTTTAAATATCACCGTCAAGGTTAACCCACGAAATCTATGCCAACTACTATCCATTTCACGTGACCTGACTTGCCAAATTAGGCAAAACAGACGATGCCGAAATTTCCGAAATCCTCCAGCGTCATAGTTATCGAATATTTCCATCAACTTCCATATTTGTCAGTAGGTAAATAGGAGGAGGAGTTTTGGAAAGGAATCGCAAATTTGAACGTGTATAGCAATTCACTTTAATACCAAGTATGGTAGTAACCTACGCACGTTTACGTCATTGCGTGAAAGTAGAACTGTCGTTTGCGCTGCAAATGAAAGTGTGTGTTTCCTCTTACGTACGGGTGTGAGTAGCAGATACAAACGAAAACGCTTAACAAAAATGAGTCACCTGGTAAAAGAATAATAATAAAACAAAAAACTTTATAAGAAGTACATGTAGTGCTGGATTTAACTAACCTTACACCTATGGGCCCAACATTAAATTGAGCACCCTTATTTTACAATTATTTAAAAATCAAATAAACCATTATAATATTGTCCGTGATATATAAGCTTAAAGAATGTATTAGAATATTTCAAAATGTTCCGGACAGAATGTTCGAGAATGTTATAGAATCTTGTAGAATGTTCGAGAATGTTCCAAGCGATTCTGGACCATCGAAGGGACTTGCTGTTCCGGAACGTTCGAGAACGTTCTAGAAGCTTCCTGAATGTTTTAGAATATTTCAGACAGAATGTTCGAGAATGTTGTAGAATGTTATAGAATCTTGTAGAAGGTTCGAGAATGTTCCAAGCGGTTCTGGACCTTCGAAGG
>JAGFPH010001490.1:144226-188748 GCA_018207615.1 Philaenus spumarius | reverse complement strand
CTTCCTCTAGAGCCGTAGGTGCTGATAAGAAAGGGTTTCAAAAAATTAGAAATTTTAGAGGGGGTTTGAGGGGATCAAATTTAATAAATCACGATTTCTCCAAAACCACTGAACAGATTGTAACGAAATTTGGGATGTAGCTTCCTCTAGGGCCATAGGTGCCCTATAAGAAAGGTTTTTTAAAATATTGGAAATTTTAGAGGGGGTTTGGGGGGGTCAAAGTTACTAAAACACGATTTCTCCAAAACCAGCGAACGGATTGGAACGCAATTTGGTATGTATCTTCGTCTAGGGCCCTAGGTGCTCGCTAAGAAAGGGTTTTAAAAAATTTGAAATTTTAGGGCGGTTTGTAGGTGTCAAAGTTACTAAAACACTATTTCTCCAAAACCAGCGAACGGATTGGAACGCAATTTGGTATGTATCTTCGCCTAGGGCCCTAGGTACTCGATAAGAAAGGGTTTTAAAAATTTGAAATTTTAGGGGGGTTTGTAGGTGTCAAAGTTACTAAAACACGATTTCTCCAAAACCAGCGAACGGATTGGAACGCAATTTGGTATGTATCTTCGTCTCTAGGTGCTCGCTAAGAAAGGGTTAAAAAAAATTCGAAATTTTGGGGAGGTTTCGGGGGTCAAAGTTACTAAAAATCCCCATAATAAATACATATTGTAATTTATATTTATTGATATAATATACATTAAACTTTGATTTGTCTATCCGTGCAAAGCCGGATCGGGCCGGCTAGTAATGTATATACAATTTTTAATGACACTCGAAAACGTGTTCTGTGGACCATGATCGATGCTCATTTACTACTCCCGACTTTAGGAGTAGTCATTGCAATAAGTCACTGCTATAGTTAATAATTAATTAATTAACATCCAATTAAACATCGTCGATCAGGACTTCGCTCTTGGTACTGGACCTCTCCAAGGCAGAGTGGATGAGGGTGTATTAGTGTAACACGTGCGATGTGATGTGAGAACTCTGTACGTCACGAACCTTCCAACTTTTACTATTTTATGATTATTTTCCTTGTTTTACAGTATAGCATTTAATAATGGCTCATCCCATGTACAAGAACCAAACAAATGTAAACTTTGTCTAACACAATCTATTATTTGCAGGATTCGGCCACAAGTGGCGAGGGAAGTAATAGACATGTGCCGCGTGTGCACGGTGGTTACCCCTGGCGAGCCCCAAGTAACTCTCGGCAGTGACAAATCCTTTACCTACGACTATGTCTTCGATATGGATCAGATGCAGGAACCCGTCTACGACGACTGTGCAAAGTCTCTGGTGGATGGATCGTTGGAAGGGTACAACGCGACCATCCTCGCGTATGGCCAGGTTAGTGTCAAAGTTAATCAGAAACGTTTAGTCTATGATAGCCCAGATATTGGTTAAAAAACCAGCTGATCAGAAAAAAGAAAACTTAAACGGTACAGTGAAAGTAAAGATTTTCACCACTATAAGAAGTTAAACATTTATTGTGTAATTGTTTCATGAATTTTATGTTTTTGTAATTTAACTTTTTAAACGGAATCCATTTATATGCCCAACTGTCGCAGGACAAATTTTAAGATGTTTGGAAACTGCAAATAACGACTAACTAACCAACAATAACAACTGTAATATAACAAATTCTGCAAAAAATAGTAACTATATTTTCATTTGTTCTGGCGCTATAACTTGTTATTGAAGAAAAAAACACAAAATTAAAATTCACAAATTAAAACATTAATACTTTGAAAAGTCTAATCAATAGTATGGAAATTAAAGTAGTGACTTTGTCCTTCGAATTTGAGTACATTGCATGTTTGTAGGCTATAAAATTATATATTCGGTCTTATAAGTTATTTTGTATTCAAATTAGGTAATTAACAGTAACGGTGTTATTGCTCCAATACTTCTCTTGTACGTGATTAATGTGCTCCTCAGAATGTACAAGTTTCTTCGATTGAAACTGTTAAGAGATTTTAAGTTTAGTTTGTTCGTTATTTCTTGATCTGGAATTTCTTTTCGTTTGCGTTTAATTTAGATTTATTTTAAATGTAGGCAATGTCGGCCAAAACAATTAATTAAAAAGCCTATGATTTAAAATATTTTGATAAACATTTTTTAAATATTTGTTTCCCTATAGTACATTATAAAGTAGATAAACATTTGTATGATAACAACATTTAACCATAGATCATGAACAATAAAATAGATCATGCACGCATACGGGGGCTGTGTGCCGAAAAAAAGGTTGTCGGGAAAATAGTGCATGATCGTGCCGAGCGGTAGCACTAGGGAGAAATCTTTGGTAGCATTGGTGCTTCACACAGCTTCCATCGTTACCCCAATAGATAGCGCCACTATCGTCGAATTTCCAGTGGATTCAAATATTGCATTGGATCTTATTTTATTAGGTTATCCAAATACTATGATTTAACTGAAGTAGCAGTGTTAAAGAAAGGTTGGGTGAGATGTAACACTGCCGCCATTTCAAATTATTTAAATCTTCATAAGCAATGGCAAATGTACACCAGACACGATAGATTACAGTAATATCAATAGAATTCTATAAAATCTGTAAAGTTCTGTAAAATATTTCATATGTAAATGCTATCCTATTATATCGTGACCTGGAGAAAAACTCTGCGAGCGAGCGTTCCTGTTCAAAAATCAGTGCGAACTCTCGAGGGTTAAAACCATTATAAATTCTAGACGGTCAATAACTTGTAAACATGTTTTTATGGCTCTAAAAATTCATGCTCTGGCTGATCTATACTTATTTAAAACCTTATGTTGGGTTTATCAAGTAAAAGAAATATTTCCAGCAATCAATACATTTGAACGAATCCATAATATTAGTCATCCTACACTTTTTAGACTCCCAGTTAACCATTTGAATATTTTCAAAAACGATTACTTTATACGGGTTTAAAGGTATATAATCAAATGCCTAAATATTACAAGACTTTAAACAAAAAAAAATTTAAGGTAAACATTAACTATACGATTGGTGACTTGGATCATTATGTTGTCAAATCCTTTTGGAAGACCTTATAAGTTAGATATTGTTGTGGTTTCAAGATTTCTTATTGTCTGTTAGTTTGTTTAAGTTGTGTCTATTATATTAATAACTAGCAGGTACCTGTGGCTTCGCACACGGTCCAAAGATCCGCCGCATTAAGGGAAGTATAGTAATAAATGTTTATTGTTTTAGGGGTTGTTATTACATTTTCACCCCTTAGCAGCACACTATAAGATGCAAATATGATTTGCATAGTAGATATGTACTGTAAGAAATAAATGTACCAATTTCCAGCTCTCTTGCTTAATGGAAAGTATAATAATTAATTTGTATTGTTTTAGGGGTTGTTAAATTTTCACCCCTTAGCGTACACTAAACAATACAAATACGGTTTACTTTTTATTATATATATCTTGTAAGAAATAAATGTAAAAATTTCCAGCTCTCTAGTCTTAATGGAAGTACAATAATAAATATTTATTGTTTTAGGGGTTGTTTCAACCCTTAAATCTAAATGAATTCTAGCTATCTTTGAATGGCTGCCATTTCCGGCTCGGTTGTCCGTTTGAAGTCGGATTTGTGGCATTGTACTCTGCTAATAAATACCTTTAATTTGATGTACAACTCACCCTATGCTCTCATTAAAGATTTTCTTCCGACTCCTTGTGGGCTGTCCCCCATTAGAGGTTAAGGGTCAAGTAGAACTCTAAAAAACAGCTTTATAGCTCCAACACTGATTTTTGGGCGTTTGTTTTGAAACCTGTACCGAGTAAACATTTTCCAGCTATCTTTAACACTCAACGCCATAGTAACTGTCATAAACTTTAAAACGCCGCCATTTTGTTTAGGGTGAACCTTTTGAAGTCGGATTTGCGGCATTGTATTCTACTAAATTAGACCTTTAATTTGATGTACAACTCAACCCATGCTCTCATTTAAGATTTTCTTCTGACTCCTTGTGGGCCGTCCCCCCAAAGTGGTAGCGGCTCATTGAAATTGTGGTAAAATAGTGTTTTATGCCCAGTAACAGTGTACCAAGTTATATAGTTTCATCTGTAACCGTTAAAAAAATATTATCCCCTTCCGGGACTTTTCACCACCCCTGTATAATAGTATAGATGATTATGTTTTATGTTAACTTAAATCCTGACAAAACATTTGATATTGTATAAAAATATGCAACTAATTAATTTACTACAATAGCTTAAGTTTACCACTGTCCCTTGTTTGGAACGGTTTGACAAAAGATCGCAAATTTCTTGCTAACGGTACTTATAAAAGCTCACAAATAGCTGAAGCACTATTGCTGCTGTTAATTCACTGTGATTGAGTGGTCTTACTTTTTTCTTTATATCCTCACTTGTGCCCATCGAACTAATGAAGGACAGAGAGTGAAATAACACAATGTAAAAGCCTTGTGGTAATCAATCGAGGTTCCGATTTCAGGTAACTACAGCTCTGGGCAAATAATATTTAGCCGGCCCCCCTAAATCCTGACTAAACATTTGTTACTGTGTACAATTTCACAGGTTGTACAAGTGTTTAATATTGGGTGCTGATTTAATAAATGAAATAAAGTCAAACAGTTTAAACAAACATTTAAAAAAAAACCTATTTTATGATTTCAGACAGGGTCAGGTAAAACGTACACGATGGGAACAGGCTTCGACGTGGATTTAGATACGGAACAAGTCGGAATCATTCCTCGAGCGATCAACCATCTATTCGATGGCATCGATAGGTTAGTCAGCCAGGCCAAAGAAGCGGGAGAAGCTCCTCCGCAGTTCAAAGTTTCAGCACAGTTCCTAGAACTCTACAATGAGGAAGTTATAGATTTATTTGATACCTCACAAGATTATAGTTTGACCAAGGTAACTAAACTCAAATTGTTTTAAAGAAAAATATTTATTTTAATAAATTTTGTTTAGTGACAAGTAGGGTTAGTGTCACTCGTCAATGATAAATTCAATCAATTTTCCTCCTTTTAATGTATTCCTAGCTGTTATAATACCTATGTAAAAACGCCCCCCTGACTTTATTTATAAAGATTCTACTAGCTCTGCCCGTCCTGCGTTGCAATGCCCTATATATCTTAGTAGGTACATGTATACAAAGCGGGCACATTAAATTGTACAAATAAATTAAGGAAAATAATTTCTCATCAGGAACCTTTGAAATTTTTTCATCAGAAATCTTTGCGGACAACGACTGAGCAAAGTTTCATTGTAATCGGAAGAATGGTATAGGAATGCATAGAAGATGAACAAACAAACAAATATGAAGTACTTATTGAAAGTAAATAAGTGCAACTTGTACTATAAAAAAACAAACATTACATTACAAAATTAATAAAAACATAACCTTACCAAAATATGAAGAAACAAAAATATATATCAACTTCACGCTCTTCCAAATTTTTACTCTTTTTCTTCCACACTCTTGACCCAAGTCGCTATTTAACCTCTTTGATTTTTAAATGAAATGTAATACAAGTTGCTTATGATTTAGTTTATCACATTTGCAAAGTCATTTAGATATGAGCAAGTTTTTGACAAAATATTTTGTATTTAGTGCAGAGTATTCACGGTTTCTCGTAGTGTTGTAGAACTTACTAGCCCCTTAAAAAGAGTGCCGAATAGCTGCTCATAGTAAAAAGGGGTTTGATGTCCCCTCGCAATCCAGAGTCAAACATAGGGCCTACATATTACTACAATCAATGACCCCTTTGCTCTTGCTCGCAACTGAGAGCTTGGACAAATTTTAACAACGCCATGCTTGTAGCCTTCTGTTTTTAGCGAATTTCCATAGGAAAAATGAGCTATTGCAGTGGCCCTTATGGTAAGACCCAAGGTCGGGAGTAGCAAATGAGCACCGATCAGGGTCCCCAGAACACGTTTTGGGGTGTCATTAAAAATCATACATATATGTATGTATGTGTTCGCACTCTAGCGGCCGCATTTTAAATCCGATTTGGTCCAAATTTGGTACACATGTTGGTTGTCTACGTCGCTCGGACGAGTTCGTTAACCAAAAAATCCATCCGTTTTTTCATTCCGTTGAGTTACGATTCCATTTTCTTCTAAAAACGGAGGGAAGGGATAGGTTGTTGGAATTGTCCGTTTTGTTACCCTGCAGTCTGTCCGTTAATACCGCATCACCTTGAAAAAAGAACGAGAAAAAAATAAAATTCCTTTGAGATAACGAAAACGGAGGAGAAAAACAGATGAACGCAACTGGCACATGGCAACAACACTAAGTGTCTAGCTGTTGTATCTAATCTTTCCTTCTTTCTGAAGGACCCGGTATCCGTTTCACCGCATGTTTGTTACGGTAGCTTCCTTCCCGCAAAACGAATGGAAAACGTGAAAGAAACAAAACCAGCTTTTATTCCAATTTTGTTTCAGGCGTTTTTGTCAAGCTTAGACTCTATGGAAGTCTGTATTTAACTTATATCCCGTAACAGGATTTGTCACTTCTACCCCCACCACCCTAACATAATCCCAGTGCCTCTTAATTGTCATTTCCACAAAATTTTTAGAGTATACAGTAGTCTGTTTGTATTTGCTTCTCCTTGGGTGTAGATTGAGAGCGAGGGTGAAGCCGCGAATAGCCGTAAGGTTGGTTAGTGAAGCGAGCATGGGCTGCCACCCTACAGTTGCAGATAATAATAAATAACAGTAAATCAACTAATAAAAATATGACTGGAATAAAAACAATAAATAAATCCAAATAACAATCGCTATGCATGTGTTAATTGGACTAAATTAGAATGAATTTACTCGATGTTGTAGTGCAAAAGTGGAATCAAGATTCACGAAGATGCCAACCACTCCATCTACGTGACTGGAGTAACTTCTCGTAACGTCCATAACGCCGTCGAAGCTTTGCAATGTCTGCGACAAGGTGCACTCTCAAGGACTACGGCAAGCACACAGATGAACTCACAATCTTCCAGAAGTCATGCCATCTTTACTTTACATATTAAACAACAGAGGGTAGTCAAATTGGAGGTAATTTGCATTGAACATTTTATTAGTTAGTTAATTGAGACATAAATTTATTGCTCTGTAATGACTATAATTTTGCCTGGCTACATCCTTTTATTTTTTGTTATTGTTGTTTGTTTTGTTGCACATTTAAAATAGGTGCATTAATTTGTTGTGTTATCTTTGAAATTATTATTATTATTCATTTTAAGTGTAGTTTGTGATACTTTTGTAAATTTAGATACGTTAAGTGCTTGTTTTTGCTTATGTGTCAAAGGGTCCAGGCAGACGGTCTCATGACCATTGACCTTTAATGTGCGTCAGAAAGCAAGGCCTTAGCCAGCGAGGGTTAGGGTTAGGGGGTCGAAACCTCCCCCCCCCCCCCCCCCCCCCCCCCCACAATTTATTTGTAAAAATTAATTCTAGGTTTATAAAGTGCAAATTAAATTATAAAATAGACAACACAACAGAGGATCCAGCAACTTATTTACATGATTGTGCATTGCATGCATACTGATATTTAGATTAATTTGATTAAACTACAACGTACAATGCACATAGACGCAGTAGGTTACAACCTTACTCTCTTGTGAGCTTGATCTGATCCATTAAATAAGAAAACTATGAAGGTTCAACAAAAATATTTTAAATAAATGAATGAAAAACTTTTTGTACTATTTCACAATTTTTATTGATTGAGCCGTGTGCCGACTTAGGTTTCAGTCTTTAAGTTGTCTTCGATAATGCCATAGCTGGCGAAACCTAGGTCGGCACACCTCAATCAATAAAAATTATGAAATAGTACAAAAATTTTTTCATTTATTTATTTATAATGGAATTTCACCAAGAACCAACGGTCGTTAGTATAAATAGTTTAAAAATACTTTACTCTAACAAAACACGCAATGCTCTGTGTATTGAAAATTCTCCCAATACGGGGGTTGGCGTGCGAAGCACGCAATGCGTTGTGTATTGAAAATACCCCTAATACGGGGGATGGCACGCAATGATTGCGTATTGAAAATACTCCCAATATGGGGTTGGCGTGCAATGCACTTTGCGTCGGCCGCTTCTCATAGTGTTCAGTGTCAAGCTCACATGTGCGTCCCTAGCAGTGAACGTGTTAAAAGGGTTTAAATTAAAATCCTCGGTCCTCCCTGAACCCCCTCCCCCCCCCCCCCCCCCTCCGATAAGTTTTCCTGGCTACGGCCTCGTCAGGAAGGTAAATGCTTAGGTAAAAGTTGTGTTAAATCTTGAGTTTTTTTATATGATTTTATGAATAAAGCATATTTTCATTAATTTATAAACACAAATAAACAAACAATATGAAACAAAATCTTTCTGATGTGACATAAGCTAACTTTTTGACTCTAGCCTTTTCACAATTTGTCCAAGATTAATCCCTAATGGTTGTCTGTGTTTTGTTTGATCTAGGGAGACGATATCGAACAATCCACCGAGTCCCTAGACAGTGGCTCGGGAGCGAGTCAGGAGTTCGTGACTCTTAGTGCCAAATTTCACTTTGTCGACCTAGCGGGATCCGAAAGACTGAAACGTACAGGAGCTACCGGAGACAGAGCCAAAGAGGGCATCTCTATAAACTGTGGTCTCTTAGCTCTTGGAAATGTAATCTCTGCTTTAGGAGATAAATCGAAGCGTGCCTTACATGTACCTTATAGAGATTCTAAACTCACTCGCTTACTGCAAGACTCCCTCGGAGGTAAGTTCCGTCTTTTAGTAATATTTAGGTTTTCACAAATTTATATTTGCTAAAGAAAGTAACGTTATGCCATCAGAAGAGAAGGTAGTGCACTTTCTGGACATACGATTACAGTATTAAAATTCATGCTGTTTTCAAATTGTAAGGGCGAGAATAAACAAAATCTGTAAACTTACCGAAACTAAAATCAATCCAAAATAAGCGTAGTCACAATTGGTTGAACAAGAACTTGATTTACATTAAGTTGCATTCTGTTTTATTATTAGTTTTAGGGATCCATACCTTGAAAGAAAAAAATTGAAAGGATTTGCCTGTTTGTCTGCCACAGGCAATTGTCCAGGAATGATTAAAGGAGTCAAACTTAAATGCAACTTTCTGGTAAAGCTTGCTAACCTGTGTTTAATCCAAACATCAAAACTCTAAAAATATTTTACTATGTATTTTGACGGGCCTAAATTTGATATCCTGAAAAATTTATATGTTATGCTCCAAAATAAGCAGTACAGAAATTAAATCAGCTTTAGTTGGTTTTTAGATTAGCTGATTACATTGTTGATTGTTGCCAGGCCATGTTGCTTATTATTACTTTCCTGTTTGAGGTTAGTTAACGCTGTAACACTTCTTATGGGGTGCCTTCAAACACTCGATAATCCATTTTGCAGTGGGAGGAGCCAATTCCTACCTCCATCAAGCTCGTCTTTGACATATCCCTGGCATGACATCAAAGGGATGAGGCTCTTTGATCTCGACAGACAACATATATTTTCATTTAAACAAAGACACTCGGTTAAATGACAATATATTTTAAACTACTGAATGGATTTTTAATATTAAAACAGATTTAAATTCACAATATATTTCTCTATCAACTATCAGAGTTAGGATAGGTTAGATTAGTAAGTGGCCGTTAGGGTCTCCAATCGTAGACGAGTGAGGCCTGGTGGGTGAAGTTTGACAACTGCTAGGTAGTCTTCGATCATGGAATCCTTTTCGTTGTCTGTTATTGGTCAATTTCTTTGACAGAATGGCATCTACTATCGAGTGTTTGATCCTTCGTGTGGTTGAGACATCTAATATTCACACTATCTACCAAATGCACTATCTAGCAGTCGAATGGACCCCTTTCTTATCATTCCAAAGAAAGTTTTCATCGGAGCATTATTTTTGCTCATTCCGAACAAGCCTTCTAGATCCAAACTGGTGTAGAGTTCGCATGATTTCACAATCAACCGCCACGTAATGCCATAATGATAAGTGTTGTTGACAAGTTCCTTCGTACGGATGGTGTTTTGACTCAGCGTAAAGAGTGTGTAGACCGTCCAAAAGCAAGACTTCTTCAGCAAGCCCTGCAGTCTATGAAAAGAAGCCTCCGCCACACATCTTTGAAAATGAACATCACTTATATGTCTTTGAGAAGAATGTTTAAAAAGCTTGGTGGATTCCTGGATAGATTACAAACTGATTAATCTTTAAATACAAAGGACAAAAAGGCAGAGTAGTTGCGTAATTTAGCAATGGTCTACGAAAACCCTGTGTTCCTGCAATATGTACGGATTTCATGAAAGTCACGGTTTCAACAACAAGTTTTCTTGGATTCAGTGTCCATACGATGTCGTAGAGAAGCCGCACCATAGCGAGCTTGTAATTATATGGTGCGCTGTGTCAGGGATAATCAAACTGGGTCCGTATTTCGTTGAAGATGATAACGAGAATGCTTTTACTGTAACAGGTAACGTTACGGAGAGGAACTCCTTGAACCTTTTTCATATCTGAAAAGGTTTTATTGTGCTAGCAATCTGGATTTTGGTCAGATGGCGCCAACAGTCATACCTCCTGTAGCCACTATTACTTTAAAGAAAGTTTAGCAACCATCTGATTTCCTGAGAAACAAATTTTCTGTACCCATGACCTTTCACCACCTGAAGGAAATGATGCAGGAAAGCATCTTCTGAAATGATTTTCAAATGCTATTCAGCGACAAAGTCACAATTTTCAGTGATGCACAAGCTACAATAATCAACTATAACCAATTAGAAGTTATAATTTGGTTTTTGTAGCTATGCATGACTTTGTCGTTGTAACGTTTCAGTAAATAAACGTATTACTTGTGCTCTAGCTCAGTATTATACTTGATTGTTACAGGTAACAGTAGGACTGTGATGATAGCTTGTGTCTCGCCTAGTGACAGGGACTTCATGGAAACATTAAACACTTTGAAGTATGCCAACAGAGCTCGGAACATTCAGAACAGAGTAACAATCAACCAGGATAAATCTTCACGTACTATACAGCTGTTAAGACAAGAGATACAACAACTGCAGCTGGAACTGTTGGAGTATAAACAGGTGAGTCAGGTGCACCGCTTGTTTAAGTTGATGTTTTGCGGTGAGAATTACTTTTTGAATTTGAGGCAAGAAAAGTTAGTTTTTAATCAATATATAACTAGGGGAGACCCCTGCGTGCTCCGCACGCCAACCCCCGATGGAACCTTCTAAAAACATTTTATGTTTTATTTATAATAAAGGTGTAGGATTAATATTAAGGGTCTGCTCCAGTAAACGAGAAAGCAACCGGAAACGCCCGCGCTTCTCACTGTATCCCTATCTAAACAGTGCAACTTCTTGCAGCTGAACGCTTTGACATTGCCTCATTTCAAACCATTTTATAAGTCTATATTTTGTAATTGAGTGTTGAAAAAAAAACTGAATATTCTTTATAAAATTTCGGATCCGGCCTGGAAATTATTTTTCATTATTAATTTTGTATTGTGTTAGGAAAAAATTTCAAACTATACTTACAAAATGTCAATTATATAACAAATTAAAAGCATTTTTTTAAATGTAAAATGCAAAACGGACGCGTATTGTGACTGTGCTTAACATGAGACCTTGCAAACAATTTTATAATAAAAAATAAACGCAAATAAAATAAAAAATGGTTTGAAATTTAACATTGCTCTTATGGGATAAAAATCGAAGATGGCCGCCACTACAGCAGACCCTTAACCACAAAACTAAGTACACTTAATCAAAAACCTAACCAAAAAGTTACTCACTATCAATTACCGTATATTATCAATAAATAGGCCTACTGTATGTCTTATTTATTTTTAATTTGGATGTAACATAGTTTTTTCTTATTTTTCAGTTCCTTAACGCAAGTTTTTTATTGGTTTGTGTGTGTTGAAACATGTGTTGGTTAAGTATAAGCCTAACTTAAAATATTATTGTGTACTAAAAGCTGGACATCCGAATCAATTGCTTTATCTGTTATTTTATTCAATTGGTTGCTATCGGAATGAATTTAAATACATTCAAGAAGTTATCTCATTAGTCTAGGCCTAACCTAAATTTATGTTTAATTTATTTTACCTGCCTTAATGGCAACATACACATATGATTTATGTTTTTGTGCACATCTTTTAATGATTATAGTTTCATCTTTCAAGTGTCGTTTTTTAGTTTTTCATAATGTTGCTTATTTATTGGTATTACAAATTACAACTATTAGATACTACTCCGTTTTCAATAGTTCTTCTTTGAACTCGAGGCATTTTCTGTTCTTTGAACAAAACTACCAACGAAGGGAATCGGACTTTATCTGTTTAACATTAAAAAAGTTCCTACAACCTCCTAAATACTGTAAAAATTATGATTTACTTCCACGAAAGCAGCTGGATTAGTTTGTTTCTTATTATAAACAGCTGTTTTTTATAGAAATGGTTTTTAAATTCGTTCCATGTTAATCTTGTGAGGAAACTGCGAACTTTGAGATTAGCTCACGCCATTAAGGATAAGAATTTTTGATGTCTAAAACCTTATTGCAAAACTTTGAATTTTTTGACAACTCAAACATTAAATTTGATCCAGAAATAAGGGAGGAGTTGAATTCACAAAAAACTGCTTCGTGTATTATATATAAGGATATTTAGTAAATAAGTTACCTTTCATTTTTGTTTTCTATCAGTCCTTTTTGGTTTCTTTCTTATTTGTTTACATCACGTTTTGCCTACTACTTAAGGAATTTCAAACCAATATAATGCAATTTTAACTTGTAGTTAATGCTAGTAGTTTTTTAGTAATAAAACACATGTTCACAACACTTACGAGTAACGAACTTATTTTTATTTTGTAACAATTTTTCTGCTTACATACTTCCCCAGCAAGGGATAATTTAACTAAATTACAAGTGAAAAAACATAGACCAAGACCGGGAATCAGGACGTTTAATATTTTGTGGTAACACTCTACCAACTGAGCCACAACTGATCACACAAGATATTGGTCGATGTTATCTCACTTGTAGGGTTTACTGCATTTTTGAACTAATAGACTGGATATCTCGTATGCAATGATATTGATAAGTTCTATTTGCAGCTTACATTGGTGTTATTTATTTGTAATTTGTAACAATTTTTGTCCATAAACACTTCCCCAGCAAGGGTTAATTTAACTTAATTACAGTCTATTAGTTCAAAAATACAGTAAACAATAAAGTGAGATAACATTGACCAATATCTGGTGTGATGAGGGTGGCTCAGTTGGTAGACCATTACCATGGAATGGTAAAGATCCTGGGTTTGAATCCCGATCTTGGTCCATGTTTTTTCACGTTAAAAATACAAATACCCGATCAACGTTATCTTTCATTTCTTGGTCGATCATCATTTTTGTTTGCGATCTGTCCTTTTATCCTGAGTGTTTATTATTTTCAACTAGGTTGCCTACAGTAGAAATTGTCACCAGCTCTGTAATCCTCTTTCGGCAAGTCCGGTTTCGGAAGACTATACTTCCATTGTCAGGTCACAACCTACATATTTTATCAGTTCTTTTGTACATAACTTTGATATCCTTTGACCGAAAGAATTTAAAGCAAAACCAAGAAGAAGAAAGACATACCCACCGAACATGGGATTCCATCCAGTACACTTTCAACAGTAATAAATACATGATTTTTAGTCTCCAGATATGCATTTCCTCCAAACTCCGACATAAAAGGAGACTTTTGAAATTTGTGTAAAATTCCATATTTGTATTTATATTTTCAACCGTGTGACAATTTTGGACCAGGTGCTCAGCAAACTTAGATTTTTGCGTTAACGACTACTTTCTAGGGATATATTCACAAAATCTATTTCGACCCGTTCGTCCGAATTAAAATTTATTGCATTCCGAACACTACTTTATACCACCCCATGTCCCACAAGGTGGCCGCATTAAAAATAGAATAAAAAAGTCTTAATGTTTAATTACAAAAACTTAATACAAATTAAGAGTTTCCATCAGATATTTTAAAGTTTTCTGCCATATTGGAAAAATGGTCGATGTTATCATAGTTTTAAAACCATAAAGTTATACAAAATATAGACATTCCTTTAAAATAAGAGATCAAACATTTTTCTATTTTTATTAGAAGCCGCGGAATTTAGCCGGTCCGATACTTTTTTGACACAAATTACATTCAAGTGAAAAATGGTTTTATTTTAGAACAGAAAATATACGTTTAGTTGTAAATAAAACGTTATGGAAATTACTTTTTGAACAACCTGTGAACAGAAAGAATGGAATGTGTGGCTATACTTAACAGTCACTGAACATGATTTGAATACAAAGCAGTTGAATGAAATGAGTCAGTTGTGTTTGATTCATTGTCTACGTCTGAAATCTATGAGAAAAGAGATTTAATACAGTTATGAATATAATACTGTTTGAAACTAAATATTGTAGTATTATGTTTGTTTTAAAATTCTCTAGACCTTAACCAAGTAAGTAAGTTTTCATGTTTCTGAATATTAAGTTCATTAAATGGTCTTAATATTCCGAATGACCTAATAATAGGTTATATGAATTAAATTTTACTATGTTTTTACACATTTTTAAAAGTTTTAAGTTGTAAATCAATTAAACAATTTATTAATACTTGCCTAGAGCACTTGTCTAGTTTGTAATTAATTGTGAAGATTTTTAGCCAAGTTTTGTAGAACAAAACATTTAAACACAATATATGTAATCTGTAGGACTACTAATTTGTATGAGTAAATAAGTTTGTTGGCATATTTTTTCCTCAAACTTTGCTGTTTTTATTGAATATTTACCAATTAGTTCTTTGAAATCTCATAAGTAATATGTTACATTTTGTTTTTTAACCTTTTTAAGACTAGATTTTACCATTTTTTGTAGCGAAAAAATCTGCTTATGTTTTTCATAATTTTAAGTTTTTTTTTATTGTTTTTACTGTATCTCAGAAGTGGTATACAGGAAATCAGCTCCTTTGAAAGTGAGTGTACCTTTGTACATATGTACGTGAGTAACTAATGTAACAGCTGATTTCACCCATCATTTGTAATACAAGCGTAGATTATACTTTGTGGTTATGTTTACATCTTCAGTCAATAATATAATGTTTTGTAAAGTTGAATTTTTTAAATAAGAGTTATATAATTAATTTAAGCTACATATGTTATTAAATTTGCTTTGAGGTTGTAAAGTGAATATAAATACAACCTTTTATCACCAATATGTTCATTTATACAAATTTAAAGAAGAGATACCAATTCGTTTAACTTCGGAAACATTCGTACATCTTTTTCTCCGGCTAACACGGATTTTTGTTATGTCGGATCGGCCGCGGTCCCGGTCGGTCCGACTTAACGAGGTTGTACTGTAAAGGTACGTTATTAAACTATTAAAAACTTCATTAAAAAAACATTTTATGTCTTTTCTTTATGATAGTTGGACTAATGGAAATGAGAAAAGCAGTGATTGTGCAAGTAACAAGACTCAAACTTTACACAACTGTTTTCATATGCTAACTGCAGCAGGCTATGGTAATTGTGTACATGCTTCAATGTTATTATATCTTTCAGGGTAAACGTGTGATCGGAGAAGACGGTGAAGAGTCGGTGAACGACATGTTCCACGAAAACACAATGTTACAAAGCGAACTAGCCAACATGAGGACACGAGTGAAAGCTATGCAGGACACCATCGATGCTCTTAGTGCCAAAAATATACAACTGCTTGCCGAGAAAGCGACTGGAGACTGGCTTAATTCTGGTATTACAACTTTTATAATAAACTCTTTGGTTTGGGATTGTCGGACTTTAGATTTATAATCGTATATACAGCGAGCGATACCTGTGACAGATTTTTATTTGCCTTATGGTTTAAATAGAAAACAAATTTTTATTTATAAAATTTTTTAACATTACTTATTCATTCCTTGACCCTACAATCAGGAATAACTGAAAATTTTTGATTTTGTTCATTTGTTATTGATGTAAGTTGTTGACTATATTGCATTGGCAATGCCAAACTATGTAATCTAGGGGAAGCTGGCCGAATAAATAAATAAATCAAGAATTATGTATGCACTTTTGTCACTAGGAAAAAAAGGCTAGAATTTTGTGGTCGTGCTTTATGAATTTGTCTGATATTATATTAACTTTTAATTTATTTTAAAATTTTTTTTAGTTTTTAAGGTGGAAAGACCTGTTGCTTTATCATTAACCCTCAAAGTGGCAGACTGCAGTCTTGGGCACAAATGCAACCCGCTCAAACCTTAGATCCACTTAAAATCATCCAATCCTAATAAAACTGGCACCATTGGAAAAGAAATAAATTAAACTTAAATTTTTGTATTTACAACTTTTTTGTAAAACGTATATTTACATACGTAATCATCGTTTTAAAATATGCATATGGGGCTACAGCTATTTCCGCACATGAATCTGCATACAATTGTACTGTTATTTCCCACTTCTTTAACGGGCAACACCATCTACAGAAGTATTTCTATCGAGATTATAAAGCTACCATTGAATTCTTCAAGATTTTATTGTTCCAATGGTGCCTTCCAATCAGATGCCACTATTTTACAGGATTAATACAAAAGATGTCTGTAAACCCTTGCGATTGGACACTTTTTCAACCAATGAAAAAGCCCATTTGTCATTAGATATGATGCCTTCAATTCCATATGTTTTTACAGATTTCTTGATACCATTTTGTAGAGAATCGTTCGATCTTTTTAACGGTGGGAAGTTAATTAGAAATAACCAGTTTTTTTGTTTGTCTAGACAGCAGTGGAAGTACATAATTAGGACAGTGTGGTGAGACCGCCTGGCATTTGTCGCTCCCACGGTATTGAATGCACCCTTCTTGTAAGACGGCAAAATGTCATTTGATTCATGTCATTTTGTTATTCAAATAAAGATAACTCAAACACTTTTGTGAAGTAAGGAAAAAAAAATTATACCGTTCTTTTCTTTGATTTATCCTCTACACTTTGTTATAATAATATTTCATTTTTGGGCAAAGCATATTATATTAGTAAATTATGTTTCAATCTAAGCCTAGGTTTGTTAGCAGTCGTGTACTTGGAACATAAAAACAGTTTTTTTCAAAATAAGAAATTTGAAATTGATAAATGTTTTTATACAGTTCTATTTAGAACTAATTTACGAAACTTTTTTACGCTTATGAAAAAAATACAAAAAATGTTTACTACTTGTTATGTAGGCCTAAAGTTGAACTTTTTCCTTTCGTTACTGAACATTTTTTGTTTCTTGAGCTAATAACTTTTACAATTTCAAAGGAAACTAATGTTGAGTGGCATATTCGAATTCTTTGAAGTTTCTTCTACAAAAAGCTATTGAACACTTTTGGATTTTCGTTCATTTACTATTTTTGGTGAATTTTTAAAAAATATGCTTGCAAAACGCTATAAACGGGCTGGCCAATTTTAGCTTTAACGATGCCTGTTCTAGGGTTAAGGTGAAAATACCTGTTGCTTTATCATTAAATGAAATTCAACAGGGTTCCTATGGTCAGGGGAGGTTAGGGAATATTGTTTCTTATCATTGAGCCCCTGTTGATGCAAAACTGAGGAGTCTTTCTTTGCTTCGGCTTTATATTTTTACAAATTAGTGTGAATCAGATTCAGAAATCAAACTTATTATCTACTACCAAAGATTCAATGGTTTTTTTTACCAAATTACAAAATGGTAGATTGTTTAGAGCAAAGCGTTTTAGGACATGTGTTTATATAAATATTTTATTTATTTTGATGCAAGGAACCCGTACCGAAAGTTTGCAGTTGTAATTCGGAAACACCCTGTTTTCTAAAATGAATGACATCTTCTATCGTAAATAATATCTGCTTCTTTATTCCAGCTGCCGGCGCTGACGGAGACCTGACGGAAATGATTCAGAACTATCTGAAAGAAATAGAAGAACTCCGTGCCAAACTCGTAGAGTCCGAGTCCGTGTGCCAACAACTGAGACGTAACCTCTCTCGCAACGTCATCACCAGCAAGTCGCCTCTGGGCATGCATCCTTCGGGGATAGCTTTAGATACTGAAATGGTTACAGGAAGCGTAGGCAGTCTCATAGCTCAAGCTAAGAGAGACCTGCAGAAGGACATGGAGGCTTTAGCCAGAGGCAAAGAAGCGGTTTTAAGTCCCGAACTGAATAAAAAGAACGGGCACAATCTGGAGGAGAGCGAGCATTATTCTGAGAGTGAAGAGGGTGAGAATTCATTTCTTTATCTTTCAATGTACAGTAGATCAGTTTTTTGTACAATTTTCTGCCAATCCTAGCTTAACCCTTTTATATGAATTTGTCAATGAGTTTCGGAGTTCCTCCATTCTCGAGATCTACTTCAGTACTGGATTCGTCTTTATATACTTAGTTGCATGACTTGCTTTGTTTAATAAAAACTCAGTTTGCGAATCTGTCACAAATACATGAAACGACCTCTACGTTTCATGGTGTAGAGTCGTTTCATGTATTTGTGACAGATACGCAAATTGAGTTTTTACTAAACAAAGCAAGTCACGCAACTAAGTATATAAAGACGAATCTCAAACAGATGAATCCAGTACTGGAGTAGGTCTCGAGAATGGAGGAACTCCGAAACGCTTCGACGAACTCATATAAAATGGTTAAGCTAGGATTGGCAGAAAATTGTACTCAAACTGATCGTATTTATCCTAACAGATATAATTTATATAATAGTTTCAACTTGGTAGAGTAGATTCTTGATCGTTCTTTTCCGGATTCTTTTCCTGCAACGATAGTTCTCATTTTTCAGCCCTAGCAAAAAGACCGTGTAAAACATGTGTATCAATCTTGATTCATTGTTTCTCAATAGATCACTTTACAAGTTTATCATTTATAAATGACAGCACTGTTATCAATCGTTTAAAACCTTTGTATTCATTTCCCCGCTTTAACATGTTTATTTATGGCATGTTAACATCGTTAAGGAATGATGCCGATAACGCACCTAATTTTTACTTGGTCCATTGGTTTGTTTATTTAACAATTTGACAGTGGAATGAAAACAAGATCAAAGTGAATGAAAAGAAAAAGTTTTAGTTCTAAAAATATTGGCTCCTAACGGGTTTCTGCTTTTAACTCAGGATCAATAAATACTATTTTATGATACTGTCGTCTATCGTTTGAAACGTTTTTATTTGTGGATTTTAAAACTATATTTTTTATAATTTTGTAATACAGAATAAGCCTTCTCGACCAGACCTCTTTCCAAATTTCTAGATTTTACAAATTTAACAATTTTTTGAATCATAGTTTTGAGATTTTGAATTCAGTTCGTACCATTCAATGTCAGAAGTTTTGGGAAGAAAGATAGTCAAACAATACACACAAGAGTTTTTTAGGAATGTAATTTTGTTGCAGAAAGTGAATCCGAAACAGAGTCGGAAGAGAAAGACAGTGAGTACAGCCAAGAGTTGGCGGAACTGACTTCAGAGATCAACTTGAAACAGAAACTCATTGAAGAGTTGGAACTATCTCAGAGGCGGTTACAGAGTATGAAACAACACTACGAAGACAAGTTGTTACAGCTGCAGGCCAAGATCAGAGCCACACAAGAAGAGAGAGATACTGTTCTGGCTTCCTACAGTAAGTTTTTTTTTTCAGAGCACTAGGCATCTTTACAGTTTTTTGTCCATTTAAACACAAAAAGAATGGAAAATAATTTTTTTTTGCTACATCTTTTTCTAATCAAATTAACAAAAAGGTTAATTGTTTACTATTAGTTTGTAGGGTTGTTTTTTTTACGGAATCTTAAAGTTACTTCTACGCAGGGGTGCCCACAGTTTGGGGGGGGGGGGGAATTTTCATATGTTCCTGATTATAATCAATATAAAATATGAATATTTGAAGATTCCCCCCCACCCCCAAATTTAGGAGGTAATCTGTTGTTTCTATTCTGTTCAAAATCTCCCATTAATCGTAGTAATAGTGCCGTAGCAAGGCATTTCGACTACTACTGCTCTAGTGCAATGTAAAGATGAGCCGATAGAGGGTACAGAGTGTGATGTGAACAACGTATAAACATATTATAGAGATTTACAGCATAGCTGTGTACCAATCTTACAAAACGATTAAATAGAGAATCGGAAGCAATACTGGGCCACATAGATTGGTCATGTTCAAAACTTACCTTAAAATTTAAAATCACCAAACGTAGGAATGTTTCAGCTTATTACTCACAATTCACAAGATACCTAGAGGTTAAGTCAATAAACCATAGAACTAGATACAATTTCAGGTTTATTAACCAAAATTAAGTAAAAAAAAGTTTATATGCCCTTAATTGAAAAGTTGAAATTAGTTATACGCCCTTAGTACAAAGAAAAACATCAGATTTAAAAAAGAATACATATATATTTAATTTGAATTTTAAAAACCCTCCCCAAAAATAAAAAATCAAGAACCCTCCCCTTTAATAATGATTACAGAAATTATACAGAAAAGATTAAACAAGATTACAAAATTTTAACATGAAATACCATGGATTTGTTTAAGAATAAAAATTTATGTCGTTGGCCAACTGTAAAGCTAGATATAGTTAAATAATAATAAAAAAAAAATAATTATGAGACGTCTCTCTATAAAAAAAAGGTAAATAGAATTTCTAAAATACAGCCCTTGGGGCTAAGGTCCGAAATGTGCTATAGCTTGCTCCTCCCAATATTATTAAATACAAAAAACATGTCCTATATACTATTCATTTACAAAACACAAATTACAAATACAGCCTATTCAAAATTCATTTAAAAAAAGGTCCACTGCAGATTTTTTTGTAGTTACAAAGTATTTTAGTTCATAGTTAAAGCACTGTCTGTGAAGGATATCTAGTTATGCTCCTTGTAGAAGGTTGGCTTTTTCAGCAAGGTGTAAGTTGTTGTTGGACTTATGGCATGTTACTAGAAATTATGTCCTGATACTTGGACCAGTGGAAAACTGCATCAAACAAAATAACAATCCTTTTTAGAATGCTTGTAGGCAAATAAACAAGCATAGTACAGATAGTTTTTCTTTTAATTTTGCCTTTATAATATTGGTAGCACAAAGTGACAAATAGCCACTTTAAAAGATTGCAAATGTTACTACAGGACTTATCATGTTACATTTGAATGTTTCTACATGTTACATTTGAATGTTTCTACATGTTACCCAAGGCACATGGTAACTTAAAATGTTCTTGGTTAGTAACATTAAATATATCAGAGATATAATATTGGATATAGTTCTTTAAAAGTTTACAAGATAATAGTTACACTGATTTAAATTAGTACAGAAAATAACTGTATAAGCTAGCCTTTTGTTAGAATAGGCTATGTGTGGTAAATGCATAACATAGCATAACATTTAAAATTTTTAGGCTGTAAAAGTTAAGGTTTAAGTTAGGCTGTAGAAAAATGAAATACATAGGTTGTGAATTAAACTGAATGAGCTTGAAAAGTTATTTGCAAAAAAAATAGAAGATAAAACTAACTTTATAAAATTTTACAATGTGTATATTTCATAACCAACAATGTAAAGCTAAAACATTCTTACGTACCTGGTATTCACAAATAAGGATTTATAAAGAAAACATATTAATCAGCCACGCACATAACTGAAACTTGCGACTAAATTAAATAAGAAAAGCTACGACATAGTTAAAGATTTCGCAATGACTTGCAAGTCAGACATAATGGAATGACACGTAGCAGGTTAATGCTGACTTTCTAGAAAGTTCCACCACTAAACCAAGAGTAACGGTCGAGAATAAGTCAGCTGTTTCAGAACACAGATAGGCCAACTCATACTAAAGCAGAAAGTACAGATACCGTACAGAGTCGGCACCTAGCGGAGAAAAGGATAACTACCTGGAAGTTGGTAAAGGGTAAAGGCAGAAGTTGTAAATGTCGGTAAGACGTTACAGCTGAGAGCCTGCCAAGGTCATTCTGCAAACAAATAACTTTTTGGGTGAAGATATAGGTATTATTCAAAACTCTTCTTATATCAAACAGTTATATTACTACTATAATATTTAGTCTAGTATTCTATTTTTTCTTTGCCTCACGTTGTGAAGTTAAATTTATAATAATAATCTTTTTTTAAATGCCCAGTATTAAGTACTTATTTAAAACTCTTTTAATTTTACAATATGAAAACAATATTTATAGACTTAATATTTAAATTATAATATACCTAATATATTATACGGCTATAATTTTTTTTTTCTTTTTTCTAAGTACAAATTATTTTATTTAAATCTTTCTCTTTCTGGGGTTATAGTTCGCGATTGATAAATATGCCAATTTAACCCTAGAATCGCCAGTGGTAATAAATATGGATTGTTTGCCGTTTTCAAGCATTTTTTTCAAAAATTTGTCAAATATAATAGTTAAATCCCAATCCAAAAGTGTTCCATAGTTTTTTTATAGAAAAAGTCCCAAGAATTTATATATGCAATTGAAAAATTTATTGATGTAAAATTGTAAAAGCTATTAGCTCAGGAAGCAAAAAATTTTCAGTAAGGGAAAAATCCAACTTTAGACCTACATAAAAAGAAGTAAATATTGTTTGTTTTGTTTTCCAAAATATACAGAAATTTTGTAAATTAGTTCTAAATAGAAATGTATAAAAATATGTATAAATTTCAAACAAATTTGTTAGAAAATGCCTTTTTTATGTTCTTACTACAAGACCCCTAGCAAAATCAGGCCTATTTTGACAAATACAATAGGAATATAATATGTTTTATCAAAAAAATAAATTTTATTACAATTATTGTAGAGAATAAATTATAGAATTGAACTGTATACTTGAACATTTTAAAATCACCTATGCTATAAACGTATTTCACTTTGTTTCATTAAATTACAACAAATAACACAAAACCCTCACTGATGCTTAGTATACAATCCCAGACGCTGTCTACCATGCTAAACTCTAATGGATAACGCCTGTTTACACAACTACAATTTTAAAACGATGATTACATATGTAAATACTGTATATGTTTTACAAAACAATTAAAGTTTGAAACATTTCCTTTGCAGTGGTTTTTCTTTTATTGAGATTGGATGATTTTTAGTGGGTGAAATATTTGGGAGGGAAGCTACAGGCAGGTTTTGGGGGGATTTGCGCCATGGACTTCGGGGGGATGGGTGCTCCTGCTTCTACGAGTACGAGTCAAAGATAATCTTTATAATGAGAATTATATTGTTTGAAGAATGTGTAAAAGTGTGAATGGCGTTTAAACTTTATAAATCAAACAAAATTTGAAATATTGTTCAGTTGTATACTAGGGGTGACAAAAACCAGTTATTCTAGAGTTTTAGAGCACACTTGTTTAGTTTTGTTACTATTTTTGGCCATTATAACCTTTTTAATTGTGTGTTGAATTGCTATTATTGAATTCTGTGCCACATTTAATCTTTAAATCTGGAACTGCGTTTGTTTTACTAGTACAGTTTTATATTCTAGCCGGACAAAATAATGCTCCGACAGATAAAGTGAAGAAGGTTAAAGAAGAATACGAACGGAAACTGAACGGAATGCAGAAGGAAATGAAAACATTGCAGTCGGCCAAAAGAGAACATGCTAAAATGTTGCGTAACCAAAGTCAATATGAGAATCAAATTAAAACACTCAGGGTGGAAGTGATGGACATGAAGAGGGTTAAGGTATGTTTTGGTTTTATTTTCATGTAGTATTTACTTGGCGGGTGTTGTGATAGTGTTTTAATTAGTAAAAAGATAATATTATTTGTGCAACCGAAATCTGGTAATAAATAAGAGAATTAGTTTTCATCCGTCATTTTGAAATGTTTGGTTAGGAAAAAGCGTTTATAATTTTTCTAGTTTAGAAATTTTTCTGTTACAAGTCAAATAATTCGCCCCACACAGCTGAACCGCTGATGTGAGTTGAGTGAATTTTCAAAATTAAGTTTATATCTTTCAGGGGTTCAAACCAACTACAGTAGAGTCGCGGTTATCCGAACCCCGACTAATCGTGTTCTGGGTTAACCGAGGTAGTCAAAAATTAAAGTTCGGAAGATCAGTTTGTGATAGACACATGCAATGCAAAGTGAAATCCGCGTATTGCAGCAAATCTACTGTACTGTACTTATATTAGTCACATAATGTTTTTTCTCAAAAATGGTTCCGGTAAATAATTTTAATCACACAGTTTTTAATCGTTATTAAATACTGTACAATACAGTAATTCCAATGCTTTGTTAATCATCAATATAATTTTGTTAATGCTTTTTCACTAAATGTCATGTTGTTCAATAAAACTCATACTCGCTGTGCTATGGCAATGTGCAGTTTAAACCAGTTTAAAACCAGTAGTGTAAAAATAGAAACGTCACACAATCGAGCCAGTTCTGTTAAACAGAAAACACTTATGGCCTTCTTCAAGGATAAGTTATGCCTAAGCACACACGATTTGTAGTAAATATGTTAAATGAGCTTTTATTTATAAATACTTTTTAAAAATAAATTCAAACTGACATTTAAGTATCCTGGCTTTTCTCTTGAAACACCCAGAATAAAATGGTTGCCGTTTATATCACTGTATGAAAACATGTAACTTTTGGTCGCAGGTAAAACTGATCAACAAAATGAGAGAAGAAGCAGCCAGACATAAGGAATTGGAAACAAAGAGGAATAAAGAGATCGCTCAGTTGAGAAAAGAATCGCGAAAACATGAAAATGTGATCAGGTGAGTTTTATTCTTTAGCGTGAAGAAATAGTTTAAAACTTAAGTGTTTTAATAGTCAATAATTTCTTCTTCAATATTTGTATTCATTTGTTTTCTCCTGGTATACATCAATGCCGTTCACCAGTAACTTTCGGCTTATATTTGTCATGGTTTGTGCACAGTTGTTTCAGTAACAAACAACAACAGACTTAATTTGTTGTAACAAAGCCTTTTTTACCAAATTCTTGAACTTTATAAACGACTGTGTAACAGGTTATCTTCTTTTCAGTAACCATTGCTTGCACCATTTCGATCCCTCTTTCGTTTCTGCAGGCTTTGTTTTTTTTTTCAGCGTACAAATACAGTGGAACCACGATTTTCCGAGGTAAGTGGGATCGGGCAAACCTCGCAAAACCAAATACTCGGATAATACGTTAGGCCGTGAGGAAACCTTTGAGGTGGGAGTTCCTGCGTCGTCGTAACTGTCTTTATAGGCTGATTTAGAGCAATAATTAATTCAAAATCTATTTTATTTGGCTTTAAATTGTATAGTTTTAAATATATTACATCAATTTCTGATCTAATTTGTCTCCAATCTCCGAAAGTCACTTCCCCAACACCTAAATCGCTTGCAACTTTTCTTATTGAATCACCTCCATCTAATCTTTTGATTGCTTCCCATTTTTGATTTAAAGATCAACAAGATTTCGCTTTCCACTCATAATGACACTCTCACTCACAAAGTTTAACACCGACTAAAAACAAACAAAGAACAAAATACAGCTAGGAGAAGAAAAAACTCGTGGGAAAGGATGGTGAGTCGTAAATACTCTGCCGCGAGGAGGGGAATGTATAACAGGCCCAAGACTGCTTCGTCATTCACTATACTCCCCGTCCGCTAACACCCATACCATTACGTCGGGTAAGGAGCGGAAATGTTTTCAGGATGCACACGGCAAATTACTGTTTTCTTTGTTTTCTGTTCAATCTAACACAAAAATTTTAATTGTACTTATAAAGAAATCCTCTCAAGCTATGAATTCTTTATCGAATTAAATTCAGTTAACTTAAATTTATTTGTAAGTTAATGGAATTGATTTTGACAAAACTTTTTTTTAAAATTTAATTTGGTTAATACGGAAACTTGGGTAATCGAAATTTTACTGTACACAGCATACATCATACACCCATAGTCTACTGGACACTGAGTGGTTTGTCACTTACTATACTTGAACGTGAGTGCTGAAATTGTATCGGGCGTATTTGAAAAACTTGAGTGACAATCTACTTTATCAAATAAGTTTGATTAGAATGTTTTGAACTAAAACACTCTAACAGTAAACAAATAAAATATATTATCCGAAGACCAAGTACATAATAATAAAATAAAATATATTTACGCACTGCAATAATATTATTGTTTTGAATTTTCTTAATTTGCATTACGTCCGATCATAGGTCCCTCGAAGCAGAGAAACGTGCCAAAGATGTTGTTCTTCGCAGAAAGCAAGAAGAAGTCGTCGCATTGAGGAAGGTCGCTCGTAGCGGGAACATGAGCCAGAGGGCAGCCGGACGTCTGCGGCCTAAACTGACCGGTGCTTCTCCTCGAGCAGCCAAACAGAAATGGAACGCTCTGGAGAAGATCATATCAGCCAACACTCTGAACAAACAGTCCGTCATATCTTTGGAACGGGAAATGGAGAGGTAACAAAATTGTGTGTTTAATAGTGACATCGTGAATGTTGTTAAAGAAATTCACTATGAGTCAGGGGTTGTTTTACAACTGTTTGAACGTGCATGGGTTCAGTGCTTTAAATTGGGAAAAACAATTGTGTTTACATTTTATCCGCAACACTAATCTTGAGTTGGTAACTATCTAAATCTACATTAGCTATGTTTTTGTTAGTGTCTTTCAAGTAGTTTAGAAGATATCAGAGTTGAACAGTGACAACTTATTAAACACCGAAGATTTAACAATACAAGCACAGATGTAGATATCTATACATGCATAAATTGATCACAGTCATCCGAAAAATGACATTTTAACAAACTGAGTATTGGTGTATAGTCTTTTTTTTCCAATAGCAGACCCTTAGATAACTCCATTTAGTCTTCTGGCATCCTGATAGAATCATGGCCGGTTCATATCTTGCTGATGAGCTGGATCTAGTCTCCTGCCGAGCAGATGTTCTCGATTCATTACCGAGTCATGTTCTTTGCAGATAGTGCAGTTTTGCGATATATGTTTACTTCTGCGTGATAAATTTACATAGCATTGAAATTTAAGTTCAATTCAATTAAATTTATTGATCCCTTCGACAAATATCACAGTTTTTGTAGGACAAATCAAATATCAAGTAATTAATATAAAATATAGGGGCACCAAGAGATAGACCCACACTACAACAATCAGTAAACACAACATACGCACAAATACTTTAGAAAACCATAACAATTTATAAAAGAAAACATTATTAGATAAATGATTGTTTAAGTAAAATGCATCGTGGATTTATGATGCTACAACCGAGAGGTTAAAATATTTATTGACGCTAAAACAGGGGTTTATGATGAATAATGATTTCACCGGATCAAAAAAATGTGATGCGATGTCAGAGTTGAATTATCAGCCGAGTCAGTAAGAACCAAGATCGACTGTATTTCTTTCACCAATTTTTGTGGTGAAAGATTATTTCTGAGAAACGGTCAAGAAGAATCACGGAAATTCATTTTTAACCTTTTGCACTCTATTTATTTGACACTTGGCTGCTCCACTAAATCCAATTGAAATGTTACTGTTTGAAGAATAATTTTTGTAAATTCACCAAAAAATTACTATAAATAGTAAACATAACTTATTATATATCATTTTGTTCGGAATAAACCAGAGAATAAGGAAAAATTGGTTGTAAGATTAAATAAAAAATGTTTCATTGAGTAGGCCTGTTTTGAATATAATCGGACAGAAAAATCAATAAATTATTTTGTTTTGTAGTGAAATTAAAAATAAGAATAATAGGGTTTAGAGCTTTTAAAATACTTTATTACACTAAATGTGACTATAATAAATAATTTAAAAAATAGTCTTGAGGTTTAACATAATTTTTTTATTGAGTAGGCCTATTTTGAATATATTAGGTGAAACAAGTAAAAAAATGTTTTTTTATGAATTTAAAAGTAGTAATAAAAATGATTAGAGCTTGGAAAATACTTTTTACAGTAAATATAATTGTATTCATATTTGTTCAAAAATGTATTTTAACAATAATTTTTTTTGTGAAATAATGGTACATATAGTTTAAAAACCTACCATTTCTCAACACAAAATAAAACAAAAACCAGATTACTACATTATTTACATAAACAAAATTTACACAAAAGAGCTTTACAAAACTGCAAAATAATAACGTACAATAAAAATAAATACTACTTGAAAAAGCGTAAACAAAAGTTACAAGACGCAAGATAACAGAAGATGCTACTTGTATTTCTCGATCATGACTGGCAAACAGCTGCTCAACTTCAGAGAGATATAAAATATATTCCACAGCCAATATAATCTGTCACTGTTTTCTAAACTATTGTAACAACATTTAAGTCTCATTAGACCGAAAACCACAGATTCTACGCTTTTTTAGAACATAGAAATCATATTAAAACATGTGTCGGAATGAGTCCGACAGTGGAGCACAAAAGGTTAATGTTTAAGGGTACATTGTAAAACTATGGTTGTTCTCACATGTGATTGGCTTGTTTAAGTTATTTTTCATAAATCCCTTCCTTATTTCATCTGGTCGTAGACTAAAGTTTCTAATAATAAAACATTTTATGTGTAGTAAGACTTGCCCGTTTTTGTTCTCCTTTAAAATAATTTACCATGTGTTGTGTTGTCCTTTAATCCCATACTTGACAACGTTTACTTCAATGAAATTGTATTAAATTTTTCAATATTTTTCATCCAGGCTGCTTAGCGAGAGAAAAGTTTTACATTCGGATTTGGAGTTCAAGTTGCGTAAAATGACCGACCTTCAACTCCGTAATCCTCGTGATAAGGAACTCATTCAGGATTTAGAAGAAGAGTTGGAAACGCTTAGAGCGAACTTGGAATATGTTGAGGATAGCATCAAAGAATCCCAGAACAACATCATCCAAGTGGAAGAGTCAAAGGTAAGTAACGAAAAATAACCTCTGATTGGTCGCGATCAATTTGTGCCCTTTAAGCCTATGTGCATGTGAAAGTTTTTCTGTTAATATTTATCAAGACAGAAAATATAGTGAAAAGCTAAACTAAATTAGCTGTTGTATGTTGAAAACGTCTCATTCTGCTGTAATCTGTTAAGAGGGTGAATTGAAATTTATAACAATAATTATTTGTAGCTTATACAATTTGCTAAAACAAGAATAAAGTACCAATTTACCTCACTCGAGCCAAATTTTTTCATTATTTGTTTTTGTACGTATTTTAAAACAATGCACATGTACATTGACTACATTGACTATGTAACATCGTTGGATTTTTTCAAGGTCTTCGCCTCACTGCTACTCTGTCTAAACTTCGGAGGAATTTTAGATCCTTATTACTGAGTCCTTCAGGGCCTATTTAACTTTATTTATGGAGTTTGCAAAATATCTCTAGAGAAATCTTACTTTCATGTGCCACTGACGATGACGACTTGTCGTTGAAACGTGTTTGACAAATAAACGTATTTTTGTGAGAATTGTGTTCTGTATTTTTATATTTACTTTTAGAAAGAAATCTTACTAACAAATATTTTGCTTTTATAATACCGGGAGTTTAAAAAATGAATATCGTAGTTTTAAGGCTTTGTTATATTTATTACATTTAACCCTCACCGTGCCCTGGTTATAGCTCAAATTGGTGAGCCGGTTTTTAGTGTTTTGCAAGCATATTTTAAACAATTCGCCAAAAATAGTAATTCTAACTCAATCCAAAAGTGTTCTGCACATTTTTTGTAGAGAAAGGTTCAAAGAATTCATATATGCAATTAAAAAATCAATTCAACATTTCAGTCTCGTGCCCTCTGCCCTCCTGTGAACAGTGATTTGAGGTCACGCCTCCCCCCCGTACCATCACCATATGTGGTTAATACAAGTAGTACAATCGGAATTTGAAACAGAAGCTGGTTAGGATAGCTGAAGCTGGTTATTAAATGAAAATATATACAATTTTACACACCAAATTTAATGTTACTGCATATGACTTTATTTTCAACATATTATTATTAGAACATATGAAATCAAAGAACTAAATAAATACAAACACTAAATATTTGGGGTAATATAGGTTAGGTTTACATGTAATACCAGTAATTTTCACAATATTAATGAGAGGGCTGGCACAGAATTGAATAAATTATAATTTTACTTTTTTATTTTATTATTTTTTTTAATAAACTCATGCTTCTCTTGAAATTCTTCTACGCCCCCCAAGGAAGGCATGCCCCCCAGGTTGAGAACCCATACTTTAGAGCTTTTAACAACTGTAAACGATAAGGATGTCGTTGTAAGCATATCTTTAAAAATCTCCACTCCACTCAGTTGGCACTGGAATTGCTGATTCATGACTAGCCTTTCGAATCGATTTTTTGGGGCGACACAAAGGGTCGTCCCGTACTCTTCCCTTTGCAAAGACAGCCGGTGTCTTCAATCTGAGCTTTATACAAAACACACGTTGCACTGTAACTACAGATTCCTTGCAAACTGTAAAACACCAAAAGCTTTCTGTTCACTAGTCGACGTCTTTGCTACTAGCGCTTTCTAGCGGAAAACCGAGGAAACAGTGCACGCGCATGCTCACAGGTGTACCAACAAAACTGTCTGAGCTGCTATTTCATTTGATGTGTTATTTATAATTGTAAGTTAAATGTAATAAACACCACAAAGCCTTAAAACCCTGTATAATTAGGCCTACTGTACGTTAGTGCATGTGTTTTTAGTGAATAATGACTAATAAGATAGTGTTGCTTTGTTTGCATAGAGCATAGTGGACTGCTCCGAACTTGTGTCAGGCCTGAATGACATGGCTGAAGCTTTTTATATCATAGACAAACTGTATAACATGACTTTACACCACAGCTGTTTGGCAGCTCAGAAAGAAATGAGTGTTAAAGAATTAGAAGCTAAGAATGTCCAAGTAAGTACTTTTATATATCATTGTTATATTTTATAAATGTATTAGCTTTTGCTTTTGCTTTAAATGTAAGAAAGGAAGCCGATATAGTGGCTTTGAATTTATATAGAATCATTTATAACTAATCTTAATGTTTACAAAAATACAAATACATTAAAATAGTATTGTTTCGAAAATTTTACACCAGTACTCCTTCGAGTATTTAACTAGGACTGTTCTCGAAAGGCATCACGCTTTAGCGATACTTAACCCTCTGTCGGTCGCACCTAAAATGTAAAGTGACGGTCGCATCAAATTTAAAAGGTACTTTTACTTTACGACGAGTTAAAAATATATTTAACACAATGTGTTCTATCATTATCGAAAGTTTAACTCCTTTCCTGAATTAAACAATATCTGGTAATGTAAACTTGGATAGGTCTGATTAAAAAAATAAAAACTAAATTTTCCGTTATAAAAATATGAAAACTCAAAGACGTGGAAGGTCCGCACGGTATCTGTCAGATAGCGTAGACGTTTTACTTGTCAATTATTTAGTTTTCTTTGAAAAAAGCAAAAGATACCCTTTTTACATTATCTTCACGTTCTGAATTAAAGTTGGACTGTCTTTTGGCCATAGTTGAGAGATAAATAAACTAAAATATATTATGTATTTAAAACAAGAAAAGTCGCACAGTATCTGTCAGATACTGACAAATAACTGACGGGAAGAGTCGTGCCGTATCTAAGAGATTCAAAAGTTCTAGCAAGGCACAGTGCTCACTCTATCAAACCGGATTAAAGAACGACCTGTTGGGGGGGGGGGGGGGGTGGAGGGGAGCTTCCACTGTAGTGGTAGTGGCACCTCGCGGCGGAACGTTGAAAGGGTCGGAAAAAAACATATGCGGGTATCTGTCAGATATGGACTGACGGAGGGTTAGTGGAATAAAATTTTAAAATACAAAAATATGCAAAATACAATAACAATTTTGTTAATGATGACTGGCAAATTAAATTTCTGGTTATGTATCGATTTTGAGCAAAAAAAGTACAAATGCAAAAAATAAACATAACCTCGCACTAAACTTTTTCACAAGAAATATGACTTTTATTTTTGGAACATGTATTTCATATGTTTATAGAATATTTTCATCCAAGATAGATTGGGAAGCGATCTTTAAGGAGAACACTTTTTTTATAAATATGAGCAAAAATAATGCTCTACGATAAAATCTTTTTCTGGAGCGGTAAGAACCATTATAGCGTAAACTAACCTCCAGTAATGGTGTTAACTAACCGTGTAATAATTACATGGCCTGGCAGTAATTAACAATGTAATCAGCTGTTATAAAAACCAACCACAGCTGCTTTAATTTCAGAACTGTTTATTTTGCCATATACCATATTATATTATTTAATAATATTATTTATGGCAATTTTTTATACTACTCATTATTTCAAGTTTTTGTTCACAGATATTATTGAATAAGTCTTAACCATTTAAGATTTCTCATAAGAAAATATGGTACTTGTGTATTATACGGACCCCACCTATAATTGTGTCCGATGCCGGCGTAACTTTACTATTCGACCCTAGCCTAATATTTTTGCAAACAACGACGTTGCTTTACATTCTATTGTTAAATGTTAAATACACATACTGTGACTAAATAGGCAAACATACTGTGACTAAATAGGTTAGGTTAGAACCTTTTAGGTATTTTATTATTATTATTTTTGCATTTCTGTTGTCATAGGTTAGCCTAGGGTCGGTTGGCAACAGAAATGCAAAAATAATTTTAAAAAATACGTAAAAGGTTCTAACTTAACCTATTTAGTCACAGTATATTTACCTTTATTCATAGGTGGGGTCCGTATAATAAACAAGTACCGAAAATATTTAGGCTTGCAGCCATATTGTAAAAGATGTAAACAATTTGATAATACCTCTAGTTTTACCTAATAAAGTACTGAGAGGTTTCCATTTAAAGTTTTTTTGAACTTATTGTACAACACAGTGGTCACAACTGATCCAATTACCATTTGTTCTTCTTATATCAATTACAATTCAGTATATGTCCAGTTCTTGAAGTTGTTGTTGTATTTCCACTCTTTAACCTAAAAATGTTTTGCAATGGACCGTTAAAAGTTTGTCACGATATTTGTTCCACTTCCGGTAAAGTGAATATGCTTTTTCCTCGTAATGTTTCATTTGTTACTAACAATGTGAATGTTTTATAGTTGGAAAGAGAAAGTGAAACGCAAAGGCAGCTATTGGAGCACATAGTTGGTAACCCTGCGCAAGAGACCGTGCCGCTCGGTAGCTCAAACAGTTCTAACGCTTCGTCAAGGTCAACTTCGCCCACAGATGCGTAAGTACTCCACGCAGTTATCTGTGAGTTTCATTCGTTCATAAAATGTTGTACTTCTTGTTGCTAAAACAAATTCAACAGATTGTTGTTTTCACTAGTAGTGCTTCACTGAGTATTAACAAAATAGCAATCGCACACGGTTTTTGTTGTTGGATCTGTACCGAAAAATTTGAGCCAGTCTGCTAGATAGTTGGCAACACGGGAGAAACTAGCTGTGAGAAGGAATTTAAACGTAGTAAAGTTTCAGCTTTCAGTTGTAAATTTTGTATCATTATGTAGTATTGTGTCCTGTTCACATATTTAATACAGAAACAACTGTTTTATTATTTCTCTGAGTATATTTTTCAAAACAAATATACAAAACTTTCTTGTTTGTAAAATTTTATTCGTCTATAAATTATATAAACCTACTATACAGAAGGTAACAGGACCACCTGTGTTGAACTAACGACCCCCTGTGCGGGCAAACAAATTCATTTGAACAAAAAGTGTGAGGGAAATATTTTTGTTTCTGTTCTCAATGCAAAGGTAATCGTCTCTGTCACAAAGTCGGACAAACGGACGAGTCATTTTATTTTTCCTGTCGTTTTATCCACCAAATTTATTAATTTTTTCCTGTATTTGAAATGAAATCTATAAAAAAGTTTCAAAACTTTGAGTAAAAATGCTTTGCAGATAAGGAGGGCAGAAATATTTATATAATACATTTTTAACGTGTTTTCTCTAAAACTAAGCTGTTTTTTTTTTTTATTAGTCCATTTAGACAAAACTTCTTTTGACTAGGTAATACAAAAGGTCTCCGTCTGGCTCCTTAAGGCCACGCTCCCCTTAACGGCAAGTTGGTAGGCGACGCCAGCGCGCTCCACAGCTACGGTATCAGTTTAAACTAGAATCCTCCACAAAATTGAGTCACAACAAAAGTAGTTCTTTCCGCTTCAGGCGAGTGGGGGGAACCCCCATCCCTTTGCTAGACATGAAGGGAGGGGATGAGAATGACCTTGTCGAGTGAGTTTTCGCCAGCCGTAGCCGAGCCGATGTCTACCCGAAATAAACTTTCATCTCCGTGTTGTGTGTGCCTTCTGACTGATTCTCGATTCTCCTATTAGCTCAGTCAATCTGTACATCCTCAGATGCAAAAGGTCGGGTAGTTCTGAATTTTTGGTATGTTGTATGTATAGGGGCACTATTTAAAATTCCAAGTTTTCGACCTCGGGCGTGCTCCGCGCGCGCCACCGGCGCCGAAAATCCCAGATTTTTTTGACCTTGTTCTAGTTTTTTCACATTTTGAGCATTAAGGACTGGTTTGACAAAATAAATTAACCAGTCCTTTTTTAAAGAACAGTAAATTTGCCACAATTTAAAACTAAAATCATCTTCCTGAGGATACTACTTTTTGAGTTACAGCCATTCAAAATTTGAGCAAATTTACAACATTTTCCAAAATCTTAGTTTTTACAAAGTATTTTTGTTTTTTCGCTGTGAAATAAGGGTTTCTCAGCAAAACTGACTAACTTTAAAATAGAGAAAGGTATCTTTAATATGTGACCAAAATGGGATTTCTACCATGAATAGCTTCTGAGATACAGCTGTTTGAATTTTGAGTAAACTTCCAATAAATAAATAATATGAAATTAAAAAAAAAAAATGTAATTGAAAAATTTAAATTGTTTGTACAAGGGTACAACTATATACATCCACATCAAGTTTAATGTATTTTAAATTAAAGAGTAGGTCTATATACAGTAAAACCCCGGTTAACCGAACTCGGGTCAACCGAAACCCGGGTTATCCGAAACGCCTCCAAAGATCGGAAATCCAAAAATAATAAGCCATATTATATTGTATGTACAATGTTATTATTTAAAAAAAATCAAAATTAAAACCTTTTTCTACATCTTAAACATATATTACAAATTAAGTAGCGGCTTTAACAATTTTTAACAAGTTTTGACAATTTCTGTAAGGTGCAAGTGTTATTCATTAATTTATTTATATAAAAACTCGATAATCAAACTACTCTGGAATTTCGCAACATGGGTACATTTTTTATTTATTTGTATGGGACAATTCATTTTGTAGACTCAATCTATAATTAAAATTTTAATATAACAAATTCAATATACATATAAAAACATGTACACATATTATGCAATGGGAACCTGATGGAAAAAGTTACATTACCAGTGATATAAATTATTTTTCTTTTAGGTAAGGAATAAAGCTAAAAATAATTACAACTTTAAAAACATTACTAATAATAAAAGACATAAATTGTAATTGCATAGTCTATATTATCTATGTGAAAGAGAAAAAAATGGGAATTTGCAATAATATGGAAGAATACATCTAACTGATTGTAAAAACAACAAAAATTTCCCCGGGAAATAATATTTATAGGAATTATGAAAGAATAAAAGTCGAAATTTTATAGGTTAAGTTTCGACTTTTCCCAGATATTTCACGTAATTATAACAAAATAAATCACTTCACATACACCAAACTCGTAAGAATTAAATAAACTAAAGAATATTAATCCCAAAAGTACACACAGAGCAAGAAAATTAGAAAATGATGTAACAAAACGTTAATTACGAAAACAATAACATCGTACCTTTAAAAACAATAGAAACTACAATATAACAGCGTAATTGAAATAAAATTTCACCAACGTTGCCAAATCGAACAATAGGTTATTGTACTGAATGGGGTGTGTATAAATCGGTGACCTGTGGACTAGTAAACAGGTGACGCAGCATTGAATCTCATTGGTTCTGTAATTTGTTATTATCACATTATATAATTAAAATAAAATTTAAAAAACCTAAAAGGTTCTAACCTATTATAGTATTTAGTCACAGTATGTTTACTTTTTACTTACTCTGGCAGATAACAGTATAATAATATTTCGTTATTATCTGTATATATATATCTATCTATATATATATATATATATATATATATAAATGAATTGCTGTTCGTTAGTCTCGCTAAAACTCGAGAACGGCTGGACCGATTTGGCTAATTTTGGTCTTAAAATGTTTGCAGTAGTTCATAAAAGGTTTAAACGTAAAGAAAAATTTGAAAAGTTTCCCGAAAAAGTTTCAAATTTGGAAGAAACTCAACAGCCTTTACTGTATGAACTCAAAACCATAGCTTACAAAAACAGCTGTTCGTATAAAAAGCTTAGCAACACGTTATGTTTGTTTACAATCATTACATTAGCAACATTACTTAGCAAATTTATAATCACTTTAATACTCTTCAAAACTAACAGCTTTTTAAGGTTAGATTGAAAAACTATAAACAAACACAAGGAAAAATCAACGAAAAATGCTTACAGAATTATAATTCAACTCAAACATTGGTTATTAAATATCTATATAGGCATACTTAGAGATATGCTGTTTAAAATATTGTTTATATAAAATATATCATAACTATGAATTTTTTAATACTTTTCAAAACATATTTTCGCTATCAATAATAATAATAACAACCAAATTATTTGACACCATGCATAACCATAAACATACACGAGTTTAAACATATTATATTGAAAACTAAACAAACATTCTGAATTAAACTAAGTGCCATTAAAATATCACATTCGTAGCTTTATTTTGATATATAATTGTATATTTAAATACTAAACAATATCTTATACTAATTAGGTCTATACATTTAAAATTACAAACTCTATTTGAACCAGTTTGTTACATCCTAAATTAACGCGGATGTTACAAAGTGATTCAAACATCTTTTCTACGACCCCCAGCTAATTTAAAACCCTCGCTAAGAAAGGGTTAAAAGAAATTCGAAATTTTAGGGTGGTATGGGGGTGGTATGGTCAAAGTTACTAAAAATCACTATAAGAACGAATTGGAATGAAATTTGGTACGTAGCTTCCTTTTAGGCTGTAGGTGCTCGCAACATTGTCAATAAAATTAAGTGAAAGTCAAAATTAATAAAAACTATAATTTAAAACGATATATTTAAAGCTTTTTCATGTTAGATAGTAGTTTACAGGAATACAATTTTCAGTGCTTTCTTAAATAGCGTAGACTTTTTTTCATGACCACAGTAGGATACGCACAGGTATTCAACGAACACTTAAAAAGAATTACAATTACGTCAAAAAGACTGAAAATACTAACAACCACGAGCAACGCCGTACGGGTCAGCTAGTCTATATATATAAAAGCCAAAACCCACTGACTCACTGACTCACTCATCACGATTTCTCAAAAACTACCGAACGGATTGGAATGAAATTTGGTATGTAGCTTCCTCTAGGGCCATAGGTGCTCACTAAGAAAGGGTTTGAAAAAATTCGAAATTTTAGGGGAGGTTTGGGGGGATCAAACTTGTTAAAAAACGATTTCTTCAAAACTACCGTATGGATTGGATGAAATTTGGTATGTAGCTTCCTCTAGGGCCATAGGTGCTTACTAAGAAAGGGTTTGAAAAAATTCGAAATTTTAGGGGGGTTTGGGGATCAAAGTTATTAAATCACGATTTCTTCAAAACTACCGAACGGATTGGAATGAAATTTGGTATGTAGCTTCCTCTAGGGCCATAGGTGCTCACTAAGAATAGGTTTGAAAAATTTCGAAATTTTAGGAGGGGTTTGGGGGGATCAAAATTACTAAAATAATAATTTCAGATCTTTTATTATTATGACAATAGTGTTTTTATTAAATTTAAGATCTATATATATAAAAGCCAAATACCACTCACTGACTGAACACTTGAAAAGAATACAATTACGTTAAAAAGTCTGAAAATACCAACCACCACGGGCAACGCCGTACGGGTCAGCTAGTCACATCATATAATTAAAATTGTAAAAAATCTAAAAGGTTCTAACCTATACTATTTAGTCACAGCATATTTACTTTTAACTTACTCTGGCAGATAACAGTATGATTATATTTCGTTATTATCACATCATACATTAAAATTTAAAAAAAAATCTAAAAGGTTCTATCCTATACTATTTAGTTACAGCATATTTACTTTTATATATATTTCTAGCAGTATTATTAGTCGATCGAGCTTACAGCCTGCACAGTGCATTAATTAAGAAAATATAATTTAGGCCTAAGTCTTACTGCCATACTTTTTATAATTGATAGGATACCACTTTGTATAAGACTTTGATAACACTAGAGCATTAACAGGGCGGGTCCGTTTCACAACGTCAAGTTTCATAACGTGTAAGGTGCGTGGTTAAAATTATTTGTGGTAAATTGTTTGGGAGTTATTAAGATGATATAAAGTAAATATCATCAGAACTTTACTCAAATGGCCATGTATAACTAGAAATATTAAACGAAAAAATTATTTGATTTCTTCCATAACTATCTACTAATTACAATAATTACATATAATAAACTCTAATCATATAATTACGTATAAAGAGATCAAAGAAATAACCGTCTTGATAATTTAATTTGACAGACATTTTAGCACTTTCGTAACCTTGTAACGTTTGAAGCAAAAACTATTCCCGCGCTGAAACTCAAGTAAGATGTATATCACTCCGCAGCTAGTTTTGGAGCAGGGCCGCTAGAGCGCAGTCGGGCGACTAGAAAGTAATTCGCTGCAACAATCTCGTTTGACCCCAAATTTTGTGGGTATTTCTTATCCGATTTTTATTATTATTTTTTTAAATTAAACGTAATGAAACTTGTAATGCTTTTTGTTTTTATAATTTTTAAAAACTTGCCTTGAACATGACAAAAAATATTGTAAACTAATCCATGTTTATTAGTTTATTTATAAAAACATAAATTGCTATTTTTAAAATTTAGTCCACGAGTTGCATTTAGGATTATATTACCTTTTAAACGACACCGCATTTGTAATTTTCGGTTGAAAAATAACGACAAAATTAGGGTGTATTCGTTAGCATTGCGCTTATGGAGAATCAATCCAATATGGCCGACGAGGGGAGCGTGGCCTTAAAAACAAGACAAAATATTTTTTTATGTTTTTCATACTAGGTTCATTCAAGTTTTGTCAAATTTTATCAGGCTTTTAAAATGGCCGAGATAATACTCACAAAGACTAGTGGGATGTCAGTGAAGTCTCACTAGTAAAGTTCTTGTTGGTATGAAACCTTACAAACTAAACCTATTCAAACACTAAACATCAGTAGATTACCTACTGACATACGGAAAATTGTCCAGTTTACCAGACCTACACACTAACACACTAAAGCACTCACGATGTCGTAGTTGTATTGCACTTTGATGTTTGTGTTTGTCGATGTTTAGCGTAAACGGCAACAGCACGAGCAGTGGCAACAATATGACGGTATCGCAACGTCAAGCATCGCAAGACAAGTTCAGACGTAGGACTGCGCTTCCACAAGAGTTACTCTATGCTAAGACTGCTCAGCCTCTTCTATCTCCTGACCTCATGCCACCCCCTGCACGAGCGTTGACCCGTGTGCCGAGCGCTCCCTCGACCCTCAAGTAAGTCAGATCGCTTCATGTATAACATTGTCTTAGAAATTAAACTGTAAGAAGTAAACTAGTCACTAAGATTTACTGAGGAATTGAGAGTTTGACCCTAGTCTGCCAGTTCTCAAAAGTCACGAATTGGATGAAAGGTACAAAAGTTCCCAAAAGTCACAATTTATTGCCTATGGTCACCGTTATTTTTCTTCCTGAAATTGAATTTCCCGTGCCCCACAGTTTATAGAGTATCATAAGAATCATCCGTGTAAAACGTATCGCAACTCTGATTCAAAGTTCAAATCTATTTAAAAATTTGATTCAATTCATCTAGTTCAGTTCGAAGAGCCGTTCATTCGATCGATAGGTATAATAAATAGTAGACGTTCTACGAATCGAGTTCTTAAACTGTTACCTAGCAAGCGAGCTCTTTTAATACGGAGAGTGAAAAAATAAATCTTTTGAAACATGGATTCAGATTATTTGTTCAGTTTCACGAATTGTTCTAGTTCGTGTTTATTTTTATTTGATCGTGTGTTTTCTGTGCTGTTTATTAAGTACCTAGCCAGTATAATTCTAAGATTTTAATTTTTGAAGTGAGAACTTCTTATGGTCCATTCGGCACTTTTTGCGTGCATATTCAAATGAAATCTTGCGCACTGTACCGTACCCATTGTATTTTAAATGCGTACAGTTTAAGGCTGTACCATACATACAAGATAAGAAACAAATTATGTATGGGTTAATTCAATAGCTGTATGGGTTAATTCAGACACGACACGCACTGATGAAATGGACATTATGCTTCCTCATTTTGTAAGTTGTCTTAAAATAGCTTACTTGGAAATACCTCTGAAATGGACATTACACTTCCTAATTTTGTAATTTGTGTTATAGCTGTATGGGTTAATTTAGTCACGACACGCACCGAAGAAATGGACATTGTGCTTCCTCATTTTGTAAGTTGTGTTAGGCCTGTTTGATAGTGTAATATGTAATCTTTTATCAAAGTTGGCGCACGTCAAATTTCTCGACAAAGTGTAATACAGGCCTTAAAATAGTTTACTTGGTAATGCCTCTGAAATGGACATTACACTTCCTAATTTTGTAAGTGTGTTATTAATCTGCTTGGTGATACCTCTAAAATGGACATAGTTCTTTTCTCATATTTTGTAAATGTCTAAATTTGCTAACTTTCTTGCTATCTATGGTTATGAATGTAGATGCATTAAAGAAACATGTGTTGGTTCAGTATAGGCTTAACCTAAAATTATGTTATTATTATTTGACTATAGGCAATTGTGTTTATGTTATTTTTAGATATACATTTTAAATGGGACAAGATAAAAACAATAATCAAATTTCTGGTTATATCAATATAACCAACGATTTATATTATGACAGTTTTCACTTCTGTCGGCAATCCCACGACTGCTTTCTTGTTATATCTGCACATTTTCATAAGACGTCAAAATATATATTTTGATTTGCTAGAAAATAAGGTCAACAAATTTCTATTTGAGGTTTCCATCAAGTCCCCAAAAGTCAAGAAATTAAATTTGTACGATCTTGTAGACACTCTGGTTACATTTCAGCCTTCCTGAAAGTGTGACTAAAATCATATTAATAATGAAATGGTAGAAATAAATTGTACATTGGTTGCGAGTGAGGACTAGTGTAACGTATGTAAATTAGAATTCAATAAAACACCAACGTTTGCCGCATAAAACACCAACATAAATTATCTTTTAATTCCAACATAATATTAGACACTGTCTTGAAAATATCGAATGATTTTGCGAAGGAAGGAGGAATGTCATCGACTGTTGGAGGGGATCCTTAAAGGTACTTCTGACCGGCTTTCGTGCTGACGACATTGAGTGTTGTACAAATTAATTTCAACGTATACGTTGTTTGTGTTTTGTGTTGTACTGTTTAAATGTTGTAACAGTTATTTAATGTTTTGACGACCTCGTGTGAGGAATGATTTCAACACCTGATGATGGATGAGTGAAATTCATCCGAAACCGCGGTAGTGTTTTTAGCACACAGAGTGGATCACTAGACGGACATAATACTTTATTAACCTGTATACAGTTTATTTGTGAAACTGAAGAGGAAAGTAATGGAAATAAGGAGGAAAATTAGTATATAGTGGAGATTGTAATTAGGGTTTTGTTCTTTTTTTTTGTACTTGGGGTTAAGTGTGCGTCTGTAACAAATACCCAACATTCAAAGAGTTATAACCCTTACATTATAAAATTTTACAAATTCAAGCTTATTATTTATCACTTTTAAAACTTTACTTTATGCAACTAAATATTAAGAGTTTTTTAAAGACACTTGCTGCTTGTCTTTTTTCGCTTATTTAATAAAAGGTTGTTGCAGGCTTTTATAACTACCGATAATAAAACATGAGTTACACTGTATATTGTTAAACAAGTTTTAAATCTATTTCTAAAGTATTTGGTTTTAGATCTAATATTTTTAAGTGTACTTTAATATAATAATTTTTTGTTACTAACCTTCAAAACAGTCCCTTATTGCTCAGAACACGTCTGACCATGGTTTCGACATCACAGTGTCATTGTCAAAGAAAATTTGTCACGATACACCACACATTACTCATTTAAAACTGGTTATAAAACACATTTATAACTATACTGTCGCTCACAAAAATAACAGTAGCTTGGAATCCATTTTAAAGAATTAGAATAGAATTTGTCAGTAAATATTTCATAAAATACATTGACACGTCACATTTAAAAAAATAATACAATACATTTATTTTAAAAACCGTTCAAAGTCCATGATTTTTCTTCAAATTCATCCATAGTATAAAATGACTTCACAGAGAAAGTTTTTCAATCTGAAGCTAAAATTTCTATCATTTAGTTTTTTTCAATTCTTCTGGTAGCTTATTATATAATTACAGGTTTCATATCAAACTTAGCTAATCTAACTTATGGTAAATTTACAAGATTCTTTGATCGGGTATTATAATGATGTATGCCCCCCCCCCCCCTGCAATTTATTTGGTTGTGATTAGCTCGAAGATACATTAAGCCCTGAAAAATATAAAGGGAGTACAAAGTTAAGATGGATGGTAGTATCTTTAAAAATTTCTCTGCAGTGATCTAATTTACCTGCTCCGGTAATAACCCTCACTGCTTTCTTTTGCATGGTGAATACCTCTTGGGAATGAGAAGATGATCCCCAAACTCTGAGGCCGTAATTTAAATGGCAGTGGAAGATAATAAGCCTGACGAAGAGAATCTGTATCAAATTTGCCACACAATCGTTTTAGTGCATATATACTTGAGCTTAATATTTTTTTAAGGTCGATTATATGCTGATGATAATTCAAACATAAGTTAAAACACAAGCTATGGTAAATTTTAAAATAGTGGTATATGTAAACTTAACTGTGGTGAATGCAGCAGATTTTACATCGGACAGACAGACCTGTCATTCAAAGACAGATACAAAGAGCACTTACCAAGTTGCACATTTAATCAAACTATGTTGAACACTTGGTGAAAGCCAACCTCACAACGAAAGGCATAAAGGAAGACCTACAAGTGTTGAAGAAATGTAGGAAAAGCAAAAAAAATTATGTCTTCGGGGAATTTTTCATCTACAAAACGTTAAAAACAGAACCCGACAGTATCATGACGTTAGAAACACCTACAAGTTAGGCAACTAACAGAGCTGTTGAACAATAAATCAAAATCGCATCGGCAGTTTGTGTTCAAGTCAGCCCGACAGTGGACCTATTTTAATAACCTTAACCAAAAACATGAAAAATGTATTATAACGACCCAGAAATGGTTACTTTTAATATTAAGCTCTCTCAAAAGAAAATGTAAATTGAATTAAATGAAATGCTCTCTTTCAACAAATTGACTTATGATCTTAATCTAATTTGATAATATTTACTTTGGGAAGTTGAAGATGTTACAGTTTATTTAATTTGACATTTAATTTATAACTTTTCTTAATCATAAGGTCTGCTAATTTCCAGTGTACACAAACACGCTGACATGATTCGTTGTATTTTTTCAGACCGCAGACTGTGAAACCAGATCCTCCGATCCCTTCTCCTGTGTTTAACCGCAAAGCATTCTCCCGCCAAGACTCGACCTCGCCTCGTCTGACTAGACGTGGAACCATTGTGTTACACAGTGGCTCGACGCTCGGCAAGTCTACTTCTACATCAATGTGAGTCAGCTTTCTATGCTTGCACCAGTATATCTTGCACGTTACTGTACTCGTTACTTCTTGTCTTGGTTTATTCTGTTAGTATTAGTTTTGTTTTTACTTACATCCAATTAAACTTAAGATATGATTATTGCAGGCAAAACAAATAGAGTCTGTGGTTATTGAAAATTATAGAGTGGGTGATTTAAAACTCTAACTCCTTTGAAATTAATAACAATTAGAAAACAATGTTTTTTTTTTTTCTTTGAAGAACAAAGAACACGAATTGCAAATTCTTTTCAGAAATAGATATGATTTCATGGTGTGGCATAGTGATACTGTTAAAACCTGAATCCAAGGTGCATTTTTTCTGTATATTATACTATATTTCCCTCTACATTGGCTTATATGACAGAAAATAAAATTTCAAACAACATCGCCCAATTCCAATTTTAGGGACGAATACCAAAATACTGTTACTCTTAACAATACCAATACTGATACAAATCACTTATAATTAAAGAAATGTAACAACCGTGTGACCAACATTGTTACAATTAGTGATCAAAGCATGATACTTTAAAAATTAGCAATTACATCATTGTAACAGATACTTTAAAAAGT
>JAGFPH010001490.1:132880-144216 GCA_018207615.1 Philaenus spumarius | reverse complement strand
AAATTAGCGATCACTCCCTTGTTCCAGATCCTTTAAAAATTAGCAATCACGTCCTTGTAACAGGTACTTTCCAAATAACCGATCACGCTCTTGTCACAGATACTATTAAAACTTAGCGATCACTCCCTTGTCATAGATACTTTTGTCACTGTTATTTGACAACTAACGATCTCGAAATTTTACCCTATAACCTTACCAATACTTTTAACACTAGAGAATATGTAAACCACTTTCAAATTAACTGTCAAGCCCACGTCATACTTTTACAACTAGCGATCTCACAAAGCACACCCTTTTCACGGATATGTTTTACTAGAATCTGCGTTCATTTCGATGGTTTTTTAAAACTCTTGATCTCTGTATGAAGCTCGAGACTTGTAAATCTAACTGTGCAAATTAGAGTCCTTCATATCCAAGTCAACAGAATTAAAAAAAATAAATAAAGATCCAAAGAGTGACTTCTGTTCCACTGATTCTTTTAAAACAACCAATCGTGTGAACCACTCCCATATTTTCAATACTTTTAAAATTAATGATCTCTTGAATCATTCCCTTTTCACGATTACTTTTAAAGCAAGCAATACCTCAAATTGTACCAGTTTGAACTATTTTTTTTCAACTAGTTATCTCGCTAAATGTGTCCATGTTGCTAAAACTAGCGACATTTATGTATTGGTTCGCCTTAATATTTTACCATCCAACATTTATGTGGAACTCTAAATAATACAAAATTACTGTTTTACCAATAATAGTCTAAAATAATTGGCATTTAAAAAAATTACTCTATTGTTTAAAGATCTTAAATTTTCTAGAGATAATTTTAAAACGTGAACAATGAGTAATGTAAAATTCCATTTGATATTGTAGATATAGTAAAATTATATTTACAAATTATCATTTAGGGAAGATAGTATCGTAAGCTTGAAAATAAACTTGTATAAAATTAAATGGATATCAAATTTTTTTACTACTAGCTGGAAACAAGTTTAATACAATTTTAAAAAGTGTCAACAAATTGATATTAGAATTTATATTCTCAGTTGTGTAAATTTCAACACAACGTATTTTATAAAAAGGGTAGTTTTAAAATTACGATATGTGAAGGAATTTACCTTTCATTCTTTATTTCAATAAGAATGCGAGTAATGAGGATATTATTGTTTATAATTTAGTCATGTGCATGTTTTTTTTTTTCAAATAGTTAAAAAAATGAAGACTTTATGAATTGTTGGTGCAATAATAACCAAATATGAAACGGAAGTAGTTATTTATTTGGCTTTCAAAAATTGGTCAATAATATATTACAACCTTTTTTTAGAATTTATTGTACAAAACAAATATTTATAGTCAAAATCTTCTTAGATAAGTTAGTTAAATAATGTTTTACAAAACACGCTTTAGTATAAATTATTATTCTGGAAATAAAATATGAGTATATATTTTTATTCACTTTCTAACTGCCTAAGCAAAACGTTTAATAAAGATTTTGTTAAACTGGTATCTTAGCTATATGCATGATTCTCTTATCAATTATTTATTTATAACTGTCTAAGTAAACCAAAAAATATTTATGTATTAAAACTAGAATAAATAATTTAGTAAATCTGCAATAATCATTATTGTTTGATTCGATTGTTTTGTAGTTTTTGATTGTGTACAAATATTAATTAATATAACGTTAGTACAATTTAATTTTAATCAATTTATGTATAATTATAAAACTATTGTGCAATACTAATTTTTAAATAATTGTTAATTTAATTAATTCTGCTGTTGTATGTTTTAATAAAGAATTATAATTTATATATTTTTCTGTTTTCATTTACATTTTACAGTGGCTTGCAAGCTTGTTTGCTCCTTTTTTCGATTGTTTACTTCCTTGATTGGCTAATCAGAATATTGCAGTACATGAAAGACTGACCAATTTCTTGTTTTTTTTTTAATGGTTCAATGTTGGCAACAGTGTTTGGCATATTCAATAATGCCTAGTTTAATTTTACTGTCAAAATAACCGCTTACTTGTGGTAATTAACAAGTTTTTAATGTATAGTTTCTTAGGTCGGTCGAGATCAGCTGGATCGTTCTAGTTATGTGGTTTAGAATGAGAGTAAAGAAAGTTTAATTCATAGATTGAGAACGTCATAGATTGAGATTAACAGAAGTGGAAATTTCCATTGACTCTCTCTATAGTTTAATGGAAGTATGGTTTGAAAGTTTCTGTTAAATTCACATACAAGACGATTAAACACTGACTTTTATTTTTTATAACCGAACGAAGTAGACTTTACAAGATGTAATTGTTTTGGTAAAATCACATTCATTTATAAAAATCTCTGTAAGCTGGTGTGAACCGTTTCATTTTATATCAGAAACCTTCTGAAGGTCGAGTAAATTGTAACCAATATATCTATCAGCACAATTTTTTTATAAAAGAGTTACAATTCTTTTTCCAAATAGAAAGTGTGTTCCAAACTAACGACTTACAGTATTCGTGGGGACCAAATTAAATTAAGACTAGCTGATCCGTGCGAATATTTCGCAAGCTAGGACTTACCTGATTTAATACATTGATTTAATTAAATAAATTACGTTAATTTATTTACATTGGTTTAATTTGATTTATTTGTGTGATAGTTTACACTTGCATATAGAACCTAACAGTAAACAATCTGACAGCTGTCATATTAGTTAAACAGTTGTTAATATTTTAGGAATCATATGAACTTTCACGTTAAAGTTCTTTAATTTATTTTTTTTACAAAATATACATTTTAAGCTGTTTTTCTATTTTTCGTCGATAGCTTGGAACATAAGCTTTAAAATGATGCTTGAATAATTAATTTTGATGAAGAATTAAGGAAGATATCGCTTAGCGACAAAAAAAACACCTTTGAGAATAAATATATAAGGATAAAACCCGAGAAAGAAGTCAGGATATTTTAGTTATAGGGTGGGTGTAAGGTGAAATTGCATTTAGTTAGAAATCAAATAATTTAGGATGGTTTAGTGGCGCAATATTGATACTAAGGGCGTCAAAAATAAAAGGTGAAACAATTTCACAAGGAATACAAAACAGGGCTGCAGCTTTTCAGATTCAGCAGAGCCTGCCGACTCGAGAAAGACCAGAATGTCGTCCAAATTCATTAATTTCACCTAAGAAACTCTGTGGCAGTTGGGCAAGGCTGTTTGAACGAAACAGGTTCTCTAGACACGTCTTACCGAACCGTCTACCAATACTGTACAGATTTTTGCCAAAGGGGAAAAGATTAAATGCAATTTAAGGACAAGAAAATGTAGGCGCTGGTGGAAGCATTTAATGTACTTTGGAATCACTTGATGTAGCTTGTTATAAGAAGTTGGTAGATATTTCAACAAACACCGCATTAAACCTACAGCACATCGATCAGCTGTAGCGATGCACGGCCATGTTGTTTGTTTACTTTATGAGTGTGAAACAAAATATGTTGAAAGCACCGTACTAAATAGAAAAGTTTAAATGTCTTTGTTTGCATATCTCTGAAAGGATAACTCAGATTGTTGGACATAATATAATTCATTATACTTTTTAAAATAAGTAATCAAAAGAAGTGCTCCTTAATGTATCTTTCATTTTTATTCTCATTGGGAAGTTCATGATCATAACATGTTGGAACATACCATCAGATAACTTTTTATCTGAAAAATATGTAAAAACAATTGACTTATTACATCATTGGTAGCATTGGTGTTTCATACAGCTTCTGTCGTTTCCCCAATAGATAACGCCACTATCGTCGAATTTCCAGTGGAACGAAATATTGCATTGGATCGGAGTTCTATTAGGTTATCCAAATACAATGGTTACGCTCAGGTGGTCAGAGTCAGAGGGTGGAAGTTGTTTTCTGTGGATGATGAGGAAGTTTTAGTTATATTAGCATTTGAGCACCAAGTAAGTGAATAAAGATTTGTTTTCATACATTTTTGTAGTGAAAATTAAAAAGTCAGTTGCATGACTACGAATGTAGAGTTTGATTTTTTAGCTAGTATCTGGTAAATGCCTTGTGCTGAGTCACTTGTGAAAAACAACTGTCAACGACATTTTCAATTTGCTTCACTGAGGGAATACAAATTCGAAACACAGTCGGGGTTCCTATCTTCAGGGAAAGTCGGAGAACTCGTAAAAAAAGTCAGGGAAAACCGATTCATATCATTGAGCCCCTCAATGATGCAAAAACTGAGGGTCTTTCTTTGCTCCAACTTGCTATAACACATTCTGTCAAAGCAGTATTTTTTCAACATCTCCAGCAGTATGTTAAAAGTCTAAAAAGTACTAAAAAAGTGCCTGCTTTTAATAAAAAATCCTGCCCGTATTCCATTTTTAATGCATGTTTTAAAGCCTATTTTAAATTACCAAATGAAGCTATTTCTAAAATTTGAGATTTAAAAAATAAAATTTTATTTAACCCTAGAACTGGCATGATTAAAGCTGAAATTGAAAAGCCCGTTTATAGCGTTTTGCAAGCATATTTTTAAAAATTCGCCAAAAATAGTAAATGAACCCCAATCCAAAAGTGTTCAATAGCTTTTTTTTAGACAAAACTTCAAAGAATTCAAATATGCCACTAAAAATTAGTTTCTTTTGAAATTGTAAAAGTTATTAGCTCAAGAAACAAAAAATGTTCAGTAACGAAAGGAAAAAGTTCAACTTTGGGCCTACATAACAAGTAGTAAACATTTTTTTTGTATTTTTTCCGTAAGCGTAGAAAGTTTTGTAATTTAGTTCTAAATAGAACTGTATAAAAACTTATCAATTTCAAATTTTTTATTTAAAAAAACAGTTTTTATGTTCCAAGTACACGACTGGTAACAAATCTAGCCCTAGATTGTAATGTCATTTACTAATATATGCTTTGCCCAAAAATGAAATATTATTATAACAAAGTTTAGAGGATAAATCAAAGAAAAGAACGGTATACTTGTCTTTCCTTAGTTCACAAAAGTGTTTGAGTTATCTTTATTTGAATAACAAAATGACATCAATCTAATGAAAAGTCCCCAGTCCACCAGCTGCGTATAGGACGGGACATTTGAATACCGTGGGAACCCCGCGTTAGACTTTCTCACTAGAACGTAATAATTATATACATTTCAATTGTCGTCTAGACAGACAAAAACCGGTTATTTCTGGATTAATTCCCACCGTTACAAAATTCAGACTTTGCTGTACAAAATGGTGTAAATAAATCTGTCAAAACATTTGATATGGTAGGCGTAAAATCACTTGACAAATGGGCTGTTTCATTGGTTGAAAAACTGTCCAATCGCAAGGGTTTTCAGTAATTCTTGGAAAAATACTATTTTTATAGTGACGTCTGATTAGAAGGCACCAACAGAAAGATAAAATCTTGACCAATCCAATGGTATCTTTATAATAGCCAAAGAAATATTTGTGTAGATAGTCTTGAACGTTGAAGAAGTGGGAAATAACAGTACAATTGTATGCAGATTTGCGCACGGAAAGAGCTGTAGACCGATGTGCATATTTTAAAACGATGATTACGTATGTAAATATACGTTTTACGAAAAAGTTGTAAATACAAAAATTAAAGTTTAATTCATTTCCTTTCCAATGGTGCCAGTTATTGCGATTTGATTATTGTAAGTGGGTTAAATTATCGATTATGCAAATATATGCAAATTCTCGCTAAGGTCTGCCACTTTGAGGGTTAAAAAAATCTTCATTTTATATTCAAGTGGGCTTAGTTTGTTCTGGTAAAATCTAAAACTTGAATTTTAGGATTAAGAGAGGCTGCTGAAGATAGGAATTCTGGTGTAAGTTCAGTTAAATGGATTCGTGGAATTTATAAACTCTGAAAAGTAAATAGTAGTTTCCTCTCACTATTTAGTACTATATTCTAAGGAAATTGGTGATATTAATACTAAAAACTGAAGACAAAAAACTAACCTACACTTAGCAGTTAGGAAACAATGATTGTTTTAAATTTATTTGTACTAAGGTAGTGTACTAAAATACTCGTACTTTCTTTAAAGTCCGTGGATGATGACATAAGGCAAATGGTGCAATGAGCTTCTTGCAAAAAATTCAAGAAATAATTTTAATTGATTTTGGTTGTTTTAAAAATAAAATCAATTTGCTTTTACTTGTCTTTTGTCAGGCTAATTATTGGGGTACGAATACTCTGTGACCTAAAGCTGGTGTGTGAGAGAAAATTGGATTGGGCAAAGAATAGTGTGTGAAAGAAAACTTTTGAAATTTATTAAGTTTGAATTAAATTTTTTAAAAAACATATTTATATACAGACATAGAAATACAATTATTCCTATTTTAATTCAATTGAAAGCATCGTCTAACAGATATATTGAAATGTTTGTACATACCATGGATTTTTTTATATACATAACTTAATTCACCTTTTTCAAACCAATTGTTATAAGTTTATCACACTTTTTGTTATGAAGACAATCACAGATGGTGTCCGACACTGGAATCTTTCCTCATGGTGTTCATGCTGGTATGGTTGTGGGCCTAAGTCCTTTATCCGATGAAATCGGTCAAATCCAACGTATTCAATGTTCGAAATACTGGTGATAGTTTTAGTTGAGTCGATCTTAAAGTTTTTTACATAAAGACTTTAAGAGCATTATTAACACGACTTGTCATTGTAAGAGTTCAGTTCAGTAGAATGATGAAAGGGGATATCTCTGTCCTCTACCTATTCCTAAACGGATAAACCAAACTATTTGATTTCTTCGCGTTTTGTAAGTTCGTAGATATACCACTGGCTTTTAAGTTTCGATTCGCTCATATATCTCGATCATAGAAGATCACTTAACTGTTAGTCATTCTGGGAATGTCTATTTGATATAAATCTTTAAATGTTCTACAACAGAATGTAAAATCTGAAATTCCCAGGCATTGCACGGGTCTTTCCCTTTGTAGTTTATGAATTGGACTGGAGTCCTGGAGAGAAACCGTTGGTTTGTTACAGTTTTGGATTACACTTTGTTCAATCTATATGCACCTATCAATTAATCTAAGCTCTCTACAATATTTACTCGACTGGTGGTCATTTGATTATAAGATGTATCTTTGATAAATTGAGGATGTTGCAATGAATGAAGGGCAAAAGGACGCTAACATTTATGGAATAGAATTTATGTTACTAAAATGAAATGAAAATGTAAAATAATTTCAAAATATGTTGTCAGTGGGTATGGGAAATTGAAAAAAAATAAAGGCGAGTCAGGGAAATGAATTACCAAAATTCTGTAAGAACCCCGACAGTGAAACCTGCACTGAAGTTATCCTGCCTTGTCAAGATGTAAAAACGGTTTGAATTTCAATATAACAAGAAAATGAACGTCGACTCGGCTCCTTAATGGGAAGACTTATTGTGGTCTAAAATACATTTAAATAGTGATTAACTTGATTCAAAGATGGAGGATTGAAATAATTACAGTTAGAATGGTGAAATTATACACTCAAGTTTATTCCCTACTTACTCTAAAGAAACGTGAATTTGGTTGCTTTATAATTACAGTACATCGTCGAAAATCCGAACTAATTGGGACCGAGGGGGTTCGGATTATCAATTTGTTCGGATTTTTGAAAACGACCAAGAAAAAGCCATTTAGGCTAAAATATATGCTCTTTAATCGATTAAAGTGGTTAAACGGTACAAGAGGTAATGCAATTACAATACAGTATGTAAGACTACTTACATACTATGATTTAGAAGAACCTGCACGTACACCATAGTAGGGCCAACATGATTACACTTGTAACTCTCAATTACAGTACAGTACATAATTAAAAGTTCACCTGTACATTGTAGTTAACACAAGCGAAAAATTTAAAAAAATACTGTATAGTACACTACTGTATGTACGACACACTGTTATAATGATTAGCCTACACAACGAGAAATGAATAAACTTTATGTATGTTTACTGCTAGCGCTAAAGCAGCTTATTAGCGTGACAGTGAAAATACTGACAGCCAGTCTGCTGTGAGGGCGTTTGAGAGCAGTTATTAAGAAGTGTTTAAAAAGAGATAATAATGTCAAACTGCGATTTTTAACGACGCAATAATTGGAATTTACGAAAACGAAATTTTTGCAGGGGCTGCCTCAGAACGCGTTCGGATGTTTTACGTATCAGATTATTGACGTTCAGATTATTGACGTTCGGATTATTGACGTTTTGGATTATTGACGTTTCGGATTATTAACGTTTGGATTATTGACGTTCGGATTATTGATGTTTTGGTTTATTGACGTTCGGATTATTGACGTTCAGATTATTGATGTTTCGGATTATTGACGTTCGGATTTTTGACGTTTGGGATTATTGACGTTCGGATTATTGACGTTCGGATTATCGACGCTCTACTGTACACATTTTCTCAATGCTTTTCATTCACACATTCAGTACAGTTGGAAAGAAAAATAGGAAGATGGAATTAAGAAGTAGAGCAAAGCAGAATTGTTACTCCGCTGTCACGGTCCAGCTTATTAGGCTGTAAATAGAAAGTGAAATATAACTGAATATCCGGGAAAATAACTCGTTTAAAAAGAGAAGGAACACTCTGTAACACTTTGAAATCGGTGTAAAACATTTAACATTAATCGGATTGGATTACGTATAATTTTACTGAGACTTATTTGTACTTAAAAAAAGAACTTGGAATGAGATAACTTAAGAGTCAAACGGACATACGATTTAATTTTGCAGTCATTGTGCCACGGTACAAAACAGTGCTAATTGATTAGCATCAGTTGTCTTCCGAATCGCCTGCTCTATTCCTAAATAAAACATTTGCTATCATAATTAAAACGTCTAACCATATGAAGATGTCACTGTTAAACTCAAAACTAGAGCAGCGAAATGTTATTCGATCCTTGGTGCTAAGTTTTTTTACTAAGTTATTGATCGTTAATTCAGCTTCCTTTCTGGTTCACTTTCCACTATTCAATTTATGAAAACGATTAAACGAAACATTATGGTACTGCGTATTTTCATATTTACTGTCACTTGTGTTTGTCAACAAAGAACAATGTATAGAATCTAGGCTAAGCTGTAAAATTTCACTTCATAATATGAGTTGATACAGTCTCTTGAAACTAAAATATTTTATTGTTCTCGAAAAGTTGTAAATGTCTAAATAATTTAATCATACTGTAAAGAGCGGATTTGAAGTTTTGATTGTTTCAGTGTTGTTTAGCTGTGTAACTTATAGTGTTTGTGCCAGTATTTAATTTGTCAATAGAGCTGTTTCTCTCTATTATATAAAACAATTCCTGTCATTCATGCAAAAATTCGAATGCCTCAGAATCCAAGTCACCACTACCCTACCAACCTACTCCAATCCAAGTGGCTCTGTCCTAATCAATCATCATTTCCATGAAAATACCAGATTATACAATAATCTGTTTACTTTAGCTTTGCCGCGGAAGTTGGTGAGTGAAGTATCTGATTTTTTGGCAAAAAAGGGGGTTGTTTTCCAAAATTTTTCAAAACCTTTTTTCGTGCATCTATACAGGCCTAATTGACATGTTTGGTGCAAATTTGTTCGAAATCTATAGAATAGTTTTCTCTCTAGCTTTGTACACATACAGACAGACATTTTGTAAAAAACACTTTTTTGAACTCAGGGGGTCTCAAAACGGATGTTTCCACAAAAATCTCAACATCGATTTTTTTGCAATCACTGTACCTTCTCTATACTACAGTATAGTGAGAAATTAAAAGTGAACAGTTTATCGAACTTTGTATTATATCATTGAATTCAGAATATTTTCAACTTTTATCATCCCAATGTCCATCCTTAATGTCCTCACTTGCATAAATGTGGGAGCATGATTTTATTTTATGCGGATTCTGCTTCACTTATATCAGAAGTTGCAATGTCACAGAACAAAATTAAACTAAGGTAGTTTTTATTATACCAAATGTTCACCATTTCAACACATTATTCACATTGTTAAACTTAACTCAAAGAGTAAATTGCAACCTGTATGTTTCTTTAATTTCGTATACTCTGTAGTCAGTTTTTAAGCCGGCCTATAAGGTTGGCAGTACTGAGAACGAGTGACTGCCACGCAGGTTCGACCATTGCTTCCAAAATAGAAGGTCTTCTCTGACTCGGCGCCCTGCACACTGCATGACTTTTTTCAATAAAACAACTGAACCACACACTCTATATTTACTTACTTCTTGTGCGTGTGTCTGATATCAAGTGATATCAACCACACAGTGTTTCTCATAAACAAGGGCAGCAAGTCGCCAAAAGGTGACAGTACTCTTTCAAGGGTGCATTCTCCTTTAAGTCTCGCTTTAAGTATCTTTCTAGGAGCATTTTCTGGACCAGGGCACTTCTGAAGGATGTGTTGGAGAGTTTCTTCTTGTTCTTGTCATACCAAACAAGTGGGCGAGTCAGCCAGTCCAAAACGGAAGAGGAATGCCTGAGTAACGATATGCCCGGTTCTCGCTCTGGATGCAAAAGTCGATACTGAACTAGGGATTCCCTTGTAAATTTCCAGGTTGTTAGGAGTTTTCTGTATTGCGTATAAATGGCGACAGTTTCTCTCGTTATTCCACTGTACAACCCATTTAGATTGCAGGGTTCTGTCACAAAGAGCAAAACCGGCACTCAGGGAAAGATTTCTGGATGGAATCGGGCCCAAACCTGCAGCATTCTAGCTATCTTATCTGCTTCCTCGTTGCCATGTATACCACAATGTCCAGGAACCCACTGGAACCAAATGTTTTTACCACTGAGTTTTCCAAGCATAGCGTGAATGTCATTTACTCTACGGTAGTAGTTCGATGGTTTGTACTGCTTCAAAATCTGCAGTGCACTCATAGAGTCGCTGAGAATACAAACATCCCGCTTTTCCACACTGGCGATGTGAGCTACGGCTGCGTCAATTGCTAACAGTTCCACGTCTGTGCTTGATGTAGAATGTGCAGGTACATAAAATGACTCATTGGTGTCGTCTACAAAATATCCTGCTCCAGATTTCGCATCGAGCTGGTTCAGTGAGCCATCTGTAAATATTCTATAATAGTTCCTGTAGTAGCCGTTAATAGTCTCTAATGCAGCTGCTCTCTGAACTTCAGGAAGGTCCTTCTTAGAGACATTGTTAGTTAGGTGGAGTCTTATATTGGGAGAGCAGAAGGTCCAAGGAGGGTTCTGGTTTACTATCGGGATTTTATCAGGCAGAATTTGGATGAAGAAGGATGTGTGGTGATGAAAGGAGTGCCTATGGTGGGATTTCCTTTTCTCGGTGTAAGTTTAGTGTCTTTTATATGACGAGCCCCTAAGTTGGCTGCGC
>JAGFPH010001490.1:109461-119530 GCA_018207615.1 Philaenus spumarius | reverse complement strand
TTATGGTGAGTACTAACGTTATACCATCCCAACCATATCAGTTAAAAACACCAAAGGAAGTAAATAGAGTAAGGTATTTGTTTTTATTTCAGTTCATCGGGAACAACATCAAACGGGCCTTTGAATTCGTTGCAGATCCCTGCGGGTGAATGTCAAGTCAACGATATCGCTCTCAATCATAACGGACGTATATTATACACTGCAGCTTCCGACAGAGTCCGAGTGTGGGATATTCGAAGGTAATACATTTTGTTTAGCTGTAAAATTTAAATAGATAATACATACAAATTTTATTCTAAATATTTCCTTTATAAAATCCTTGCATAGTATATACAAATTTATTGGGATGAATAATAAATCTGTAACATAATGTATTGAGAAATCAAAATCAAAGAAGTTCAACAACATACGCTGTGACATCTTCCAATGTCTCATTAAAACACCTAAGTTGTGGCAACATGTAGATGACACAGCTTAATTTCAGACTTGATTGTGTGCCAACACAACTTTTCACACTTAAAACTTAGTTGTGATGTCATGCAAGTGATGCATTCTCACATGATCACTATAATTTATATTCAATAATTTTGTTTTAAATGTCTTACCTTTAATTTTTAAAATTAACTTTTAGGTTCGATTTTGCACAGTTCAAGTTCATCTAGGCCTAGTTGTAAGTTGTGGCTCCCCAAATGAATAATCAAATAAACATAACAGTTATATTTATGTTTAATAGCACTTTTTTAGAAAGTTAATCTGAAATTCATACAAAATTTTGAAGACATGGAAATGTATCTGTTCTCGGTTTCCACGCCTTGTAGAGTCAATGGTACTTATGCACATACTGTTTTTTTACTAAATAAAGACTAATCCTTACTTCCTTATACTATCTGTTTAAGAAACATTTTTACTCTTGCTCAATAATTATTTGTTTTTTAACCCTGGTAATGTTAGACTGCTCAAATTGAGTGGTCAGACATAGCGCTCGGAATAAGTGGCAAACTACTCAATTGACAACTCTACTTATATTGAATATTTTACCCACTAAAAATCATCTAATCGCAATAAAACAAAAACAATTGGAAGGAAATGATTTAAAATTTAATTTTTGTATTTATAAATTTGTTCTAAAACGTATATTTACAAAAATAATCAGTGTTTTAAAATTGTAGTATTCTATAAAGCTATTGCCGCGAGAAAACACGAAGAAATTACTCAACTTTGTCACTTCTCTAAGGCTCAGTATCGTCCGACAGAATTGTTTTGAAAATAATATAAAGAGGCCTTTGTATTCGTCAAGGTTTGAACTTTGTAAAACTGCCTTCCAATCAGTCATCACTCTTAGTTTACAAAATATAAAGTTTTTTGTAAATTTTTGCAATTGGACAGTTTTCAACCAATGATAAAGGACATTTTGCAATCGATATGTATTACAATTCGATATATTTGTATAGTGATATTTATATCAATTTGAAAGGAAAACTACAACCTTTCCTAGCGTGTAAAGTAAACCACATTTACTGTTAGGGTTTTATTCGTATAGTCCTGGGAAATACAGACATTTGTTGAAATCAACAGGTCCTGTTCCCACGGTCTCCCCTATGCGTGTCCCATAGTCTAGACAGAGAAAGGAAATGTATAGACTGCGCTCGTGAACTCTTTCTTAGTTTGGTATAGTTAGTGAAACAAGTAAAACAATGTGAAGTATGTTTATAAAATAAGAATTTTCAAATATACAGTTCAATTCTATGATTTATTCTCTACACTTTGTTATAATAACATTCCATTTTTGGGCGAAGCATATATTCCTTAAATTACTATTCAAAATAGGCCTAGTTTTGTTAGCGGTATTGTAGTAGGAACATAAAAACTGGTGTTTTCAAAAAAATAAATTTGAAATTAATATAATATATTTGTATACACTTCTATGTAGATCTAAATTACAAAACTTTTGTATATTTTGAAAAAAATTACAAAAAATGTTTACTACATTTATGTAGGCCTAAAGTTGAACTTTTTCCTTTCATTACTGAACATTTTGTGTTTCTTGAGCTAATAACTTTGTAAATTTAAATCAATCAATTTTTTACTGGCATATGTGAATTCTTTGAACCTTTCTCTACAAAACAGCTATGGAACACTTTTAGATTTGGGGTCCTCTGTCATAGCTCAACGGCTATGGTACTTGCCTCATAAGCAAGACGTCCCGGGTTCAAATCCCGCGGGGGACCATAAAATATTAAAAACCCAAAAAAACATGCTCGTTAGCCAAAAGGCCCAAAGTGGCATGGAAAGCAAAAAAAAAAATAAAGACGTGAGCAATTTAGATTTGGGTATAATTACTATATATTTGGCGAATTTTTGAAAAAATGCTTGCAACGCGTAACTGAATAAATTCACTCGTACCCTTATAAGTGTTCACAAACATACATTGAAATATTTACTCAAAATGTGTATACTTAGTTAGCTAAATTATTTTAAAGACACTTATGTTCCTTTCATGCACTTTTTAATTTTTTCTGCTAATTTATCGTGACTTGATTTGGGTGTGTAGTTACAGTAAATTGTTGCTTTTCAGAACATTGTTCAGAATATTTCTTATAGTACATTTTCCACATTATTATTAGCAATATGGTTTGGCAATTTCAGTTGGCTGTAAAGAATTAAGTAATTATTTACAATATCGGTTGTTAATGAATTGCAGTTCGTCCTTATTTTTTTATTTCAATTCTCATTTTACTATATTTTGTCTAAATCACATTTTATATGACAGAAAGTAAATAAACATACTGTATGTGTGGTGATTCTAGGTTTGCAGTAACGGGTAAACTTAGTGGAGGTCACCAAGCCGCAGTTATGTGCCTCGCTGTCGGCAAACTCAGCTCCCATGAAGATATCGTAGTTACTGGATCAAAGGATCACACTATTAAAGTAGGTTCTCGCTTAATCACTTTCACCACTATTTATTTATACTTATCTTACAATCACATTATATTCTTTTGGCATAAACAAAAAATTTTAATAATACTTGAGGCGTTGAGAATGGAAAGCATAAACTCAATATCTTGTGAATTTGAGTGAAAAAAATAGTTATGCACAATTTGTGGGACTCCTAGTTCATACCAGATTATCCTCTAAAACCTAATCTTTTCTTGAGGCAATCGACCGCCATGGAACGACATAAACATTTCCTTGTGATAATGTTTTTATTTTTCCACCTACTGACACTAGGACTCTAAAAAATTTAGTTAATTGCAAGTTAATACAAACTTTGACAGGCTGCCATTTCCGACTCAGTTGTGAGGTCGAATTCGTAGTACTGTTTTCTACTAACAAAAACCTTTAATTTGATGCACAGTTTGCCCTATGCATTCATTTAATATTTTCTTCTTACACCAAGTGGGCCGTCGCTCTGAGAGGTGAGGGAAATGTATAGTCGCTTCAAGCAGTAAATTTTCAGATGCAGTATGATATAGTTGTGCCGCTTTATCTAGAACAGTAAAGGCAATACTAAGCTGTCTTATTCTGTATATTAAAGTTTTATTAAAATAAACACAATTTGTTTTATTGTAGTATTATTATTAAACTCTTTGAAATAACATTTTGGGTTTTGCACTTTAGATTTTTGTGGCAATAAATATAATGTTGAAGGATTATTGGAGGCTATTTTATTTTACTACATAGAATTTGTATGATTTTAAATTCAGTCATGAAGGCAAAATAAGTCATTTATGTTTTTAGGTTTATGCATAAAAAGCGAACAAATATTTTTTCATCTGAAAACTAGACATGGTTATGAATATTCTTAAATTTCTGTTAAAATTGTATTTTTCCTATTAATTTTTACAATAATACTGTGCGTGTGTATTTAGTCAACAACCAATGTATAACCCTAAAATGGCTCCTTAAAAAAAATCAGTGTAAAAAGAATGAACATTTTACAAAGGATAATTTGAACGATCCGTCTAACTTTTCTTACATTAAATTTTGTTTTGTGATAGTGAAAAATAAAATTGGTGCAAATTTGGACCAATAAAAATAAAAATGTAGTTGAAATTTTGAGAAAAACTGTTAAAAATTACCAGGGCTCAAACGGTTAAAGCAATAACAGAGAATTTTAAATGAAAAATCCTCTTGTTTTGTCAAAATAATAAGAGGTGACTCTGTTTGTTTTAGGTGTTTGATGTAGCTGGTGAAGATGGCGGCACATTCTCCCCTCGGGCTAGTCTAGTCCCACCTCATTACGATGGTATACAAAAGTTAGCTATTAGAGGACACGAACTTTTCTCTGGTTCCAGGGACTGTATAATCAAAAAATGGGATCTCAACAAGCAAGAACTAATTCTGGTAAGTTATCGTGCGAATTTGTATTAGCAATAAATTATGTTACTGTTTAACAACTAATTTGGCATTTATTAGTTATATGAAATGTGTTTTTACCATTTACCTTTTTAGTTAGTAACGCTGTAAAAGTGTATTTGAAGAAAATTTTATTTTTTGGTAGGTGTGAAAGTTATTTTTTAACAATGAATACAATTAATTGCTTACTATAGGAATAAGTATTTATTTACAAAAATTTTAAAAATACTTCTAATGTAAAAAGTATTTGAAGAAACGACCATATGAAATGTGGTTAAACACCCATTAATTTATAATTTGAAAGTAAACGAACATTGGAGTATTCCTATTTTGATTATTTCAAATGGATTAAAGATACCTGACAGACAATTTATCAGCATGCTCAGTTTCATAATTTGACTGTAAATGTTTTCTTGATTTATTAGTCTGTGAGCAATGCACACAAGGACTGGGTCTGCGGTCTTGCTTTTCTTCCCGCGCAGCCCTTGCTCGTCTCTGGCTGTAGAGGAGGCATTTTGAAGCTGTGGTCGACAGAAACGTGTGCGCAGCTAGGTGAAATGAAAGCTCACGATACTTCTATCAATGCTATTACTACGAATAGTACTCATGTATTCACTGGTGCCAAGTAAGTATCCGCTATAATTGTTTTCAATATTTAGGTAATCATTTCAGTCCGCCTCATTGAGGCAAAATTTATCAGTCATCAGTAAAAGCAATGTTAACTCAACTTTTAGACACTATATACTATTAGTTTTCATCTCAATTTGTGCACCTAGAGGTTATTTTTTTAAACTTTAAAATAGTGATTTTCACTTTTGTAAAATAATTCACAGATTGATTTACGGTACTATTTAAAAAAATAAGTAATTATTTTCAAAGCAGCAAATTTTTCAAAAAAGAAAAGCTATTCATGTGTTCTTTGAAATGAGCTGTAAATAGTAGAGATGTGCCTGAAAGAACAGAATAGGTTTTCAAGAACAGTTCCCTAGACTAATCTGTTCCTTCAGGGAACAGTTCTCTGAATACATCTGTTCTTTGCTCTCTATATCTACGTCACATACACATCAACTGATAAGAAGACAAGTAATCTGTTCCCAACTTGTTCCCTCAGCTAAACTCGGTATTACGCCACTATTACACTAACCAATAAGATTAGAGATTATCTGTTCTCACTGTTCTTTGTAGACCAATGAGAACACGTTTTCTGTTGTTTAAGTATGTTCCTAGCCTAGCTGTTTGTGTTCCCGGCATCTGTTCTGTTTTTTCCTTACACTCCCAGTTTGCACTATACGAGGCTCTGCCGTCTGCTATTGTTTTGTTCTTATGTTCCTAGCCTAGCTGTTTGTGTTCCCAGCATCTGTTCTGTTCTTTCCTTACACTCCCAGTTTGCACTATACGAGGCTCTGCCGTCTGCTATTGTTTTGTTCTTATGTTCCCACGTTCAAGTGAGTTTAGCGGCGTATGTGGTTGCACAGTACTGTATATTGTGGTTTTGTGTTTAAAAATAAAGGTGTTTGGTGTTTAAATAGTTTGACAATTTCATTAGTTGGTGAATATAATCTTATTTTTTTTTAGTTTACAGCCATTTTATTTGTTCTTTTTCAAAATTTATATGAAATTTTTTTATCACATACACTTAGATTTGTGTTCAAGTTGTAAATCAAAGTCTGTTGACGATTGAATTGTTCCTAAGTTCTGCGATACATATGATTTTTGCTAAACTTTAAAAAAATATATTTGATCTTTTAGTGCCGGACATTATTTTAGTCTAAATATAAACATTAATTTACTAGGTTTGGGTAAAAATAATGTGGTTTATGGTTGTTTGTGACAAGCTCATGCTTATTTCTATTGAGTGAACTTACAAGTTTTGCAGTCCTAAATTTTGTTTTATTACCTTAAGTTGTAAATATGACACTATTGAATTTTTTGATTGAACTTTAAATGAATTCGTAATGGTTCCATTTTTTTTTAATAGATATTTTTTGTGGATATTCCATTGTAACGTTTTACCAATCATGTACAAATTTGCTTAGGAGTAAATTGTAAATAGTTTTCAGAAGTAATTTTTATGTGTTTTACTCATAATTCAGTTGTACCACCTTAACTCTATCTACATTCAATCACTGCACAGCACAGTATAAGCCTAAATTAAAATAATTACTGCATTTTTAATTGACTGCATCTTCTTAGTCCTTGTTACTTTTAATTGGTTTAAACAATAATTTAAATTATGATTAATATTTCAGGACACTGTTCACTAATATTTCAACATTGAATATTCAACTTTGATATTGCATTATGAAAATATTACATTTTTATTTATAAAGTATGAAATAACAGTGATATTATAAACCTGTTAATCATTTATTTACCAAGCCTAAATAAGAGAAGTTTCACTATTTGTCTTCATCAAAAAAAGTGGAATAGGTTTTGAAACTTTCCGATAATATTAAAATTTTAAATAAGCTGTCATTTTGTTATTTAAAGAAATTTCATCAACAGTTGACATTTTATAACATTAACGAATGTACAATTAGGTCTTTAAAAAAACATGGAAATGCTAGAAGATTATGTTGGGCATGTGCTCTGATTAGTAAAAAAACTGTATCGTAAGTACAAAACAATTGGATAGTGTTTAAATGCTTTAAGTGTATGTAAAGATGATTTAAATCAGAAGCAAGCTCGTCTAAGCTAAGCTCAACTATAATATGTGTCATAGCTAATCAAATATTTAACCTTATCAATATGAATTCTAAATAATTATTCGAATTAGTTAGCGAATTGGTTTTGGAAGACTTGCAAATTTCCGGAAGGACTGGCTAAATTTTGTTTGAGATGAGAAGATATATTCCAAAACAGAAGTTAAAGCCGGCCTTACAGGGAAGAAACACCCAGTAGAACTTTCTTTTTCCTAAACAGAACGCTCAGTTCCAGGTTTTAAGGCATTTTCTAATAAGTAACGCTACAGGCAATTTTAAGGTAAAGTCGATGTAAATTCACAGACCGCAAATCCAAACAAACAAAAATCACATCAGTATCACCAAATATTTTAACCATCAAGTAGAAATAAACTTCATGCAATACGTATGAAAGTCAGAACTATATGTTTATTTACATTTCAATGCTTAGTGTGCGGCTTCCTTTGTTTGTTTCTAACCTAATGAAACCTAACCCGCTTATTAATATGGGGAAATTGCCTTGACATTTGCGAACTTGATCATCTCCGAAGTTTCTGAGAATGTTAAGGGATTACTGTATGTTTATTAATTCTTTTGATTTTGTAATTTATGTTTTTCTTATTAGTAAGTTTATTTTTATTCATTCTGTTTTGTTGTTATTTATTTACACTTATTGTTCAATAGAAATTCTATTATGAGAAATATAAAATTTATTAGAAACTTAAATAATTTATAAAATTGTATGTAAATTATTTGTAAAGTATAGATTTAATCGGATGATTTAGAACTCTTTCAAAATGGTCTTGGAACTGTTTTTAAGTACCTACATTTTTGTTTTTTATAAATCGATATTTACTTATTAGTTTATTTCAGTGAGTTATATTATTACGTGTTTTCTCTCATTTGTGAATGGAAAATTATGCGAAAAGTACCAATTATTAGGAATGATTTTGTCTTTTAAGCTGAGTATATTTTGTTTTATTTCAATTTTAAAATGAATATTTTACTTATATCTTTAATTTAATGTGTTTTGTTTTATTGTTTTTTTTTTCACATGGATCAGTAGAAATTTAATAATGTAACAAAGGTATTTATTTACTTTACCTTGTCAAACGAAACTACTATAAACACACAAACCTGAACTTTTTTCTTAATAAATATAGTATTTATACACTTCACTGATACCGGGAAACCAATATTTAACCATATTCAACATTTACAACATTAAAAACTTTCAAATCAAAAGTTCGTTATGGAAATTTACATTGTAAAGTGCCGACATGTTTTTCTTACCGTCCTGACAGCGTTGCCGGATTGTTCTTGTTCTTTTTTGTGTAGAAACGAACAGTTTAGGCAACTCATTCTAATTATAAATAGTGTGATAATACGACGAAATATTATAATTATATAAATATTATAATCATACTGTTATTGGCAAAATACTGTGACTAAACAGTTTAGGTAAGTCCTCTAGTTTTTTTTTTAATTCTAATTATATAAAGTGATAATACGGCGAAATATTATAATTATACAAATATTATAATCATACTGTTATCGGCAAAATACTGTGACTAAACAGTTTAGGTAAGTCCTCTAGTTTTTTTTTTTTATTCTAATTATATAAAGTGATAATACGACGAAATATTATAATTATACAAATATTATAATCATACTGTTATCGGCAAAATACTGTAACTAAACAGTTTAGGTAAGTCCTCTAGTTTTTTTTTTTTTTATTCTAATTATATAAAGTGATAATACGACGAAATATTATTTCTCAAATGAGGCAACCTTTACTATCGAGTTACCTTGATTTATACACACCTTAATTAGTACAATAACCTATTGTTCGATTTGGCAACGTTGATTAATTTCCATTTTAAATACGCAGTTAAACGGTACTTTCTATTGTTTGATGCATTTGTTTACGTAATTATGTTTGTTACATTATTTTCACATTTTCTTGCTTCGTGGATACTTTTGGGGTTCATATTGTTTAGTTTATTTAATTCTTACATGTTTGGTGTATGTGAAGTGATTTATTTTGTTATAATTACGTCAAATATCGCGGAAAAGTCGAAACTTAACCTATACAATTTCAAGTTTTATTTCTTTCATAACTCCTACAAATATTATTTCCCGGGAAAATTTTTGTTGTTTCTACAATCAGTTAGATGTGTTCTTTCATGTTATATCAAATTCCCTTAGAAATCGTTTGACAAGGTAAACTACATTTTTACCGTAACAAATACAGTTTATTAGATTCAACTTTACATTGATTCGTAAACAAAGTCAGTTTATAAATCAATTGATTTGATAATTTACTTATTAATGTTTGTTTAGGTTTAAGACTTTTTATAATTTCGATTTTCATATATTTTGATTAGGCCTAGTACCTTTATTTGGTATTAACCATTTTCTCTAATTTGCAAACGGTTTTAATAAAACATGTATAAAAGCAGCTGTGATTGTAGAGAATATTGTTATCAGTGCCAAGAGGTTCTACTGTACCTTATTTGCTGTTTATCTTACTGTTATTTATTTGATATTTAATTTCTTTTACTTTAAATATTTAATTTTAGTACCTAGTTTTGTAAATGTTAATTTCTAATTATTATTGTTTTGTTTAGAAAATATTGCTTTATTATTTATTTTAATTTTCTCTTCAAATATTATAATTTTGAAATATTTCTTTAATTTAACACTGAAAACGTGTTAATTATAGTAACGATCAGAATTTTATTGTTATTTAATACATCTAAAAACGGAAAATACAGTATGTCCCATACTGGGATAACAGAGATGCATCTCTGGGTCACGATTCAGACTCAAACTGAATAAAACCCCTCCTCCTCCAGAATTCCTGGTCTGGGACCGTTTGCGCATTACTTAAGTCCAGGGCTCGTCTTGTCATTTCTTCTCTCTATTTATATTCTTTCTTGTTCATTATTAAAAAACAATTTCTTCTTTATTGCTTACTAGAACAGCTCTTACAACTATTAACCTTACAACTACTAGAACAGCTCTTACAA
>JAGFPH010001490.1:88949-100090 GCA_018207615.1 Philaenus spumarius | reverse complement strand
AGAGATGACTATAAACGGGAATAGTTATTTTACAAATTTTATTAGTCCTGCAAACACAAAAACAACAAATGTATAATAATTATTAATATTTTATAGTACTTTTTATAAAAGTGTTCTTTGTAATTCTTTTTACAAAGTGGTAAAGTAAAGGGCCCGCAACCATTCTGGGCTTTGTGGCAAGCTGTTCGCAAAGTAGCCAGAAATAGTACCATGGGGAGGATTGGCTTCATGGGGGCAGAGGATATGCTAGATCTAAATAGCTTCCCCACCCTCTTGAAATTGAGTCAGTATTGTTGTGTACCAATTGGTCTAGATAAGTCAGCACACTTTTGTGTTTCCATTTAGCGGGTAAAATTTATTAATAATATTGCCACGAAACAGTGATCTTACAGAAAATGCTACTGTTACCAACTTCCCAAACTAAATTCCCCTTTCTGCTGATGAAGTACCATCAACTATATTTTTTATGCTCTTGTACTATTTAATATTAGTGTAAAAGCAAAAAACCTTTTTTTTAATAAGGCGGACTATCCCGTGATTAGACCAGAAATTCTTTAGGAACTATAGGATATATCTGCATGCCGTCCGCTAGCCACATAAAGTGTAGTGGATATATCGCTCAAACATTCGGTAAGGGAAAAATCATCCTAAGTTCCAAAAAACATGAGTTTGTAAAAAGTTTTGTTTGGCATTGATTTGTATATTTTCATTAAATTGAAATATCTCCCTAATAGGTTGAAGTTAGGAGTAAAAAATGTTGTAATATAGTTAGGCCTTTAGCAGAAAACAAGAAAAACTACATCTGGTAATTATAATACCTCGATACTACTTTATTCAGAAGATTTTAATAGTTAAAAATGGTAAACGAAAAAAGTATACGTAAGTTGTCGAAAGGATAAAATAAAAAAGATTACAACAGCTTAAAGTAAAAATCTGTTAACACGTGAGTAATAAGTAATTGTAAGTGACGAGGACACCAATCAGTAAGTCAAAGAAACAGTTATTACTAGTAAATAGTTGCTGGAATGTTATTTATCAACAATTAATTCTTCTAATGTTAATAGCACTTGCATGTCAAACACAAATGTTTTTATTACTTATGTGTTTAGTTAATTAAATAAAAAAAATAATTTCCGAGCTTAAATTATTTTTTTCTTGTTTCAGCGAGTCCGTTAAGCTCTGGAGGCTGAACAATCGCTTAGAATATTTACTAAATGAAACGTGACGTGCGTTGAGACGTATAATGTCATTGGTCGAGGAAATGGCTTTCTTCCTCGTACGTATCTTGCAAAGACTGCTCGCCTACTCTCAGGAACCTACATTCCCCGTCGAAGAAACATAACCTAAAATTCATCAAATTATTGCTCAAGTTTTGAACAATTTTATCACTTATTTATATATTTCGTTTATATTGTGTATTTAATTTTATTGAAACAAAACGTCGGAGAACATTTATTAAAAGATTTTATATTTTTAAATCAATATTTTAACCATTATACGTTTTATCTATCAACTGAAGTTGCATTTATCAATGTGTTTTTATATAAATTTTATATTTTAAAAAATTGTTGAAGTTTTAATTCTCTAAGGAAGTGTATGTCGTAATACGATGTGTTCAATATCATGACAATGATATAAAATTAATTCTAGAAAAAAGTACACAAATTGTTGAAAGCAGAAAAGTTAAGCAACTCCACCTACTGAATAACTATAACAATTGATGATGGATGAAACACTAGCATACTAGTTTAATGCCGAAGAAAAAAGTTGGAAAACATGGTTATTGCAGCACTGTACTAAGTTCTAAGACATATCTTTTTGTCCATTTTCTTTGCATGTGTGTACTCCACGTTACAATTAACGCACTCCTTAAAAGATTAAAACAGTTCAAACAATAATTCTTTTAGTATTTCACTTTTTATTGCGTTTATTATAAAACAAAATGTGTCTTCCATATTAACTAACCAACGTAGCCAATTTGGTTAAAACTTTATCCTGCAATAATATTAACATTGTTTGAATTATTAATATCTGTACATTTCATGGATAAGTAATAACAATCAGTTATTTATTTAAGTAGTTTTACTCGATGTCCATTCAGTATATTATATACATTGCTTTAACAGCTGTGGCACTTACAACTAAATGTAAATGTAATCACTTCAAATTATGTAATAAGAAAACTTTTAGAAAGTGCCTTGTATTGTAAAAGAGTAAAAAAAAACTGTTTTAAAAATGATTTAAAGTTTCCTCTTCTCAATGAAGCTTTGTCTGGATAGATGTTTTGAATTCGATCAGTAACTTAAATATTTAACATTGTAATTTAAATATGAAGACATAGTAAGTGATTATAATTCCCGGACAGGTCAATCCATATTCCTGTTTGAGAGTTTAAGAGATTCCAACTTACAACAATTAATCTGTTTAAAATTTTTACAGGTGTTTGAATTTTTTACAGGTGTTTGAAATGTTCATAAGGAAACCTTGCCTAGATGATACAGACATCCGGGTTACAAATATATTTACCAGTTTTGTCTTACAACATTGTCTTTGTAGCATCGGTAACAGGAGGCCTATATGCTAAGTTTGACATAAAAGAGAGAAAATACAAAAATAACTAGTTTTAAATAAAACTTTGATATTGCAATGTGGACAAATGGTAATGACCTAAATTCAAGGCCGTAGCAGGAAAATTTTTCGGAGGTGGGGTCAGGTCAGGACCGGGGATTTAAATTTAAACCCTTTTAACACGTTCACTGCTAAGGGCGCACATGTGAGCTTGACACTGAACACTATGAAAAGCGGCCGACGCACAGTGCATTGCGCGCCAACCCCGTATTGGCAGAATTTTCAATACACAATGCATTGCGTGCTTCGCACGCCAACCCCCGTGTTGGGAGAATTTTCAATGCACAGAGCATTGCGTGCTTCGCACACCTATTTTAAGCCTATGTGCGTCCGCTTTAAAATATTAGTGATTATTATGTAGAAAGGTTACAAAAAAATTAAGTAATTTCTACTCATTTAGGCTATAAATATAAAAATGAAAAATCAGCTCCTAGCATAGGAAATACAAAATTTGCATAGCAGTAAACGAGCTAAAGACTAATAAAATTTACATGCTTATTTTTAAAACTTTGGTATAGTTACCCATGTAAAGTATTATAGATTGTAAGGATAATGAATTATTTTGTTTTGTTAGAGTAAAGTATTTTTGTTGAACCTTCATAGTTTTTTTAATTAATAGATCAGATCAAGCTCACAAGGGAGTATGGCTGTAACCTACTGCATCCATGTGTATTGTACGTTGTAGTTTAATCAAGCAAATCTAAATATCAGTATGCATGCAATGCACATGGTTTAAAATATGTTGCTGGATCCTCTGTTGTGTTGTCTATTTTATAATTTAACTTGCACTTTTTAAATCTATCATTATTTTTTAACGCTAAATTTCGGGTTTTCGGGGGTTTTGCCCCCCCCCCCCCCCTCTGGCTACGGCCTTGGCCTATGTGCTAAGTTAGACATTAAAGAGAGATAATACAAAAATAACTAGTTTTAAATAAAACTTTAATATTGCAATGTGAACAAATGGTAAATTTAATGTTGAAGGTTATGTAAATTTATGCTATACTTTTATATGTGGCTTGAAATACAACGTATCACAATGGCCTCCTGGACAACAATTATAATAACCCAGTATAAAATAAAAATAGAATGCTTATATAAAAAATGTAAAAAATATCCTTCATTTAAAGTTTATCTTGTCTTATGTACATTCAAAGTGTCTAATGGTGCACAATAAAATGAACACCATAAAATGTGTATGTAATAATAATTACTAGACTTAATTTATATTTTGTCTTTTTATACTGTTTTGAATATCAATTAAATTTTGTGATTTATTAAATGAAGTCAGATAAAGTAAATATATTTACAATTAAATACATTTATATATAATTTTGAAATAAGTACAAATCAAATCTTCGTTCATGAATTTACATAATCAAAATATCAATTTAAAGTGCCTTGAAGGTCGTAATTAAACCCATAAGTAAATATATTAATTGTTAACATATGCCTACGAAATACCACAAGCAATAAAGGATACAGACGTGTTACTCAAAACAATACCTCAATTTGATATAAGTTGGGACTAGTATTTTTTGGGGTATTTAAGAAAAATCTAGAATTGAAATTATAGACCACCAACAGTATTCATATATTTTTCAAAACATTATACTACTGGGAAAAAAACAATCGAGTAGTTCAATAATTTTTGTTTCTTTCAAAACCCATCCTTTTTATTTAAGATCGTCAGTCAATACAGTAAACAACCTATCTCAAGACATCTACTTCTCCGAGTTTTTTCCTTTCAGGTTTTGTGCCATACGTATGCAGTTCATATGTAGCTTTTATCCAGGCCTCATTTGAACAATTAACGTAAAAAAGTAACAATACATTTTAAGTTAAAGATGTTTACGGACATTGTTGTATTACTGATACTGAAATTATGTGAAATGCGGAATACGGTGATCGTTAACGTGTTAGGCTAATGTTTCATTCGATTTGAATTTTCACTCGTCCATTAAGTCCGTACGATAAACCGATTTTTCTGCCGACTAACGGTTACATTGTCTTCGGTATCAACTTTCTCTAAAGGCAAGATGGACGAAATTCATGTTCAGCAGCTTAACGTGCTTTGAGAAAGTTCAGATATTTCCTGTTTGAGGTTTTGAAATGAGTGAGTGAGTGAGCTACGTTATTTTTTTCAGAAAATGCTCATTGCAACTGGTTACTCATTATTCTGTAAGCTATTGGAACAAACCTGCTAGGCCAACATCTAATAGTATCAAGATCACAACAAAATTTACGATGCGATGTTGAAAAATATCCGCCTGAATAAAACAGGAATAATTTTTTCGTTGTCAGCAGAATTTAGAGGGCTAATTGGGGCGGTCCTAGTACATTTCTACCAAGATTCACACGGACACAAACATTTTTTAGACCGATTTCGTAAGAGTGAAAACTGGCCAAAGTTGGATCCACTGTAACCTCAGCCTTATCGCTTTGTGTATAAGTTTATTTACTGACTGATGATTTTTTTTTAAGTTACAGCATATCATAAGTCTTTAATGTGGTAGTTTCTAGCAATAGTAGTCCTCAGAAGACTTTGTCATCTATTAAAAACTCTCGTATTCTATGGTTTTTAATATACAGTGAACCATATATGTATCTATATTGTCTGTAATATAGCTCAAAAGACTATATATCATCTATTAGGCGAAGAAACTATGTAAGATATTTTGAGAAATATTAAATCAGATTTATACAAATAAATATTTAAACACATAATGTATATTAAGTAAATTATTTAGAATCGCTGTGTGAATTTAAAAGTAATTTTAATTCAATATGAAATTAGGCCTACTATTGAAAATATGTTTCGTTACACGGGAAAGTATGATTAAGCAAAGATTTTTAATTTTGTTAAACTAATGATGTTAACTAAACAATTATGATTTGGTTTTTCTATGTACAGGCTGTCGTAATGATTTACCTTAGGTTAAAAGCACATTGAGTAGGCCAAAAATGTCAGCAAAACATGTTACACCATTACAGACTTGCTTTTGATGGAACTATCAAAGGCAGATTTATTTACAAAGACCTAGCTTATATTATTACTTTATTGCATTTATTACTGTTAATCACCTTAGTACAATTAAAGATATAAAGTAATCATTGTTTCTGTAACTGTTTAGACAATTTATTTATTATTTGTACTTTATTCTGTTTTTGGATTCTGTGAATCTCAATTTGTAAAGCAGCGTTGATCAAACAATAAATTTTTATAAATTTTCTTTCTCAATTATTTCATCCTTTCTGACGTAATATTTATGAGGCAGTTGTGTAGAATAAACATTTGGAATTGACATGTGTTGGACAATGAACCAGATCGGCGTCAAACGGAATGGAATGTTTTACATGTTTAGTGCTGAGCGCGGTTAAACCCGCAAAACTTGTAATGGAAAAGGGAGAGTTTAGTCGTTGTCTGGACTAATTTGTTTTACCTGAGTAGTTCTCAGGAACCCTTCTACGAGTCCAGGTCCAGTAACCTAGGAAAATAGCGACTACAAAGTGACTTACGATTGTTTAAATTGGGCGTCATCTAGCTAATCATGCATAAGAAGACCTGCCGTATTGCTTGTCATTCTTAAGAAGTCCCTGTTATGCCGTAGTTCTGAAAGTGTTAAATAAGATGACAAGTTAGTATTCAGATCTTCTAATGTATTGTAGAAAAAAACTTTGTAGTTCTTACAATGACTTTACAACATTGGCGTTATTTGAGTTAGTCTGGTCTGAATTACGGTCTGATTTGTAATCAGTGGCTCAAAATCTGTTGAGTATGTAAAACTTGATTTTTATTCAGGGAAAATTAGGTCAGGGTGTAGTGAATTTTGAATAGTGGAATTTTGAAACTTTAAATCGTATGGTTCCTGTAGGCCTATATAGTACAATGTAGTATAGGATTTTCATTAGAATTAAAACCTCAGGTGCGATCTATTGCTCGGAGATTCTTTTGATCATAAACGTTGTAAGAGTTACCAATTTTTTCCTGACTGAAAGAAAGGGTGCAAAAAACTGGTTATTGTAGATAGACTCAATTAGAATGGCGTGTAGGGAGGGTAGTGCGAGAGAGACAGAGTACCTATCCCACCACATTTCCAATACCAAGGCTAGGCAGCGCGGTGTACAGTCAAGTTTATAGACGGTGGCCTTTGTACACACCACATATACAACACAGCCACGCAAGTCTGTGCAGATTTGACACTGACTGTACTTTTTATACTATTTGACTGAGACTGAAGTTGGTGGGAGGCTGGCTTTCCAGCTCGCCATTCTAAATGCGTTGTACTATACCTTGTAAGTGCTTTAGATTTAATGTTCCGTGAAAAAAGGAAGAAAGCTGTCGTGGGACTGACGACAGAAGTGAAAACTGTCATGAATATAAATCATTAGTTACAGGGATGATGCTACAACAAATTATTGGGGGAGGGGTCAAAATCTAAAATTTCCCAACAATTTTGACCTGGGGGATGTTGTGTGGACCCAGTTGAGATGGGTCCTGGAGGTTCACCCTTGGATTTTTTTTGAAAAATGGACTTCTCCAAGTAGGGTTTTTAACACTGCAGATGCTGTATTCAGTACTTTAAGAGTGTTTATATTTTACAAGAATTTTAACATGTTCATCACATTGTTGAAAAAATTCTCCGTATTTTCCCCACCATTTTCTTTTCCCCAATATTGGCCGCAGACTTAATAATTTCCCCATTTCGGGGAAAGCCCCCAATCTGGCAACACTGGTCTGGTGGCCTGGAGAGTGCATGGCATGTCAGTGTTGCCACAATAGTAATCATTTATTGGAACTAAATTTCCCAGAACATCATTTAAAAGAAGACAATGTATTTATTTCGTACAGAAATATTTGGATTTGCCCAACACTTTTGGATTGGAAATTATAACCTAATAAATAATAATAAATGTATTTATTTCCTCAATCTGCTACAAATTAATAACAATCATTCTTTTTTTTATACATAACTAAACAAAAGTCACCAAAATACAAAAATAACTAAACATGTGTCCAAGTTCAAACACTGTAATAAACTTGCCAAGACTGATGTCAACGTAACACTAAATACATAAAAACTAAATAAATATATTATAAGATTTATACATACAAAAATAGGAGAATTATACATACAAAATAGGATAAAAAACAAAAGAAATATAGTCTTACTTACATTGATCAGTCAAACAAAATAAAAGAACAAAAGAATGTTGGTGTATACAAGATTATCAGAACTACAAACTACAAACTACTTAGCATTTTAAACTATATGTTTTATACAATCAGAATGAGAAAATTTAGGGCCTTCAAGGCATTTTGCCCATTTGAAGGTTCCTATTTCTTAATATTGTTGTTTTTTAAGAAGCGTTCAGATAGTGAAAGTAAATTACTACTAAAATTGAATTTTTTTTTCCGGCCACTTTAATAAACTTTTAAATCATATTATAATTTATTGAATTCAAACAATTAATTGTTAACTAAAATTTGGTGCTTCCAATGTAAACACTATTCCAAAGAACAATATATCCATAATTCAAAAAGAAAATAAACTTAACATAATAAATAACAATTGGTAACTCATGAAAGGACAAGTCTTGATAGGAAAAATACACAACAAAAGAAAAACATGTAAAAAAGTTAAATACAAAAAAAAATTAATAATAAAAAAACACATCTGTGTACTACCTTGGAATGTCAATTAAAGAATCAAGGTTCTCCAATGTAAACAGCCATTTTTTTAGCTTCTTCAAAAATAAGCTAATGCCATGTAATTGCTTGATTTCATTAGGTAATCTATTGAACATTCTGGGCGCCATAAAATTTATGGTTTTAGTTTAAAAAGTGTTATTAGGTTTTGGTACTTGGAATTGATTCCTTGTTCTTAACTTTTGATTATACTCTATTGAATTTTGAGGTAAGTTACCACTTTTGCAATAAAAAATTTTTAAAACTTTGTACACAAAAATATATTTAATTGGCAAAATTTTTAAATGTAGAAAAAGAGGACGCGAATGAACAAATTTACTTTTCCCTAAAATTAATCTGATTACATGTTTCTGTTGATAATATATTGTGTTTAAGTAGGTGTTATAAGTACTGCCACAAAAAATTATTCCATATTCAATTCTGCTCTGTATCAAGGAAAAATACAACATACGCAAGATTCTTTCGTTACATAAACTTCTAAGGAAATAAAAGTACCGTATAACATTGTTAATTTTATTTTTCAAATTAATTGTGTGGATTTTCCAATTAAGCTCACTATCAACATGAATTCCTAGATACTCTATATTTGTGGTTCTGTTCACAATAGCACACTTATTTGTCAAACATATGGTTTGAGCTCCAAGACACTCAGAACATCTATAGTAAATTTGTTTATCAAAGTGAACATCCTTCCTGAGACTAAAATTGATATATTTAGTTTTCTCTGCATTTAATAGCATATGATTGGTGGAAAACCACCACTGTATTGCTTCTAAATCATTTTCGATGTTTGGTTGTATATCATTCCAATTTGAGTGTGAGTAACAAACAGCGGTGTCGTCCGCAAAAGAAGTTACATTTCCATGTAGCCTCCCATTACATAAATCATTTATATAAATGATGAATAATATTGCACCCAACACCGACCCTTGGGGTACACCTTGTTTTATTGTGCCTGTGTCACTTAATACAAAATTTATTTTGACACATTGTGTCCTTTCTTTCAAATAACTTTCAAACCATTTATATGCTACACCACGTATTCCACATTGATATAATTTGTCTAATAAAATGTTGTGATCAACTGTGTCAAAGGCTTTTCTTATGTCTAAGAAAAGACCGCTCACACATGTGCCTTCATTCAAGCCATTATTAACATCTGTCATAAAATTCAAAAGAGCATTCTCTGTATTCATTCCCGATCTAAAACCAAATTGTTTGTTACTAAAAAAAATTTGTTTTATCTAAAAACTTAAGTAATTTCTGTTTCATCAGTTTTTCAAAAATGTTTGAAAAACATGAAAGCAAGGATATTGGACGGTAATTATTACTTTTCAATCTAGAACCACTTTTAAATATTGGTATTATTACTGCACTTTGTAACTGCTTTGGAAATACTCCACTACTAAAACTTAAATTTATTATAAATAACAAAACATCAATGATTTTTACAGAAATTTGTTTAACAACGAAAGAACTGATTCCATCCAAACCTGGTGAAGTGTTGTTTTTTAATGATTTTATTATATTTATCAGTTCATGAGGGAGAACCGGTTCGATAAAAATTGATTTTACTTCATATTTTTTTGGAAAATAACATTTATAGACCATTGAAGATAAATCTATGGGCTGAATAGTATTTAAATTCAGATTTCTTACTATATCTAAAAAGTAAAATCAAAAATAAATAACTTGCTTGTTATTTGTGAATGTTGGTAATTAACAACAAAAACTTTTAAAACCCAATGTTTGAGTTTTTGAGGGGTTTTGCGTGCAATTTAACCCTAAAATCAAAATTAAAACTTTTTCAAAATCACGATTTTCCAACTTTTCAGAATTTAAGATAGCGACGTTCCTGGTTAGTTATATTGATAGGTTTAGTCTCAGATTTTATCATTATGTTTATCTTGTCTCATTTAAAATTGAAATCGGAAAAATAACAAACATAATTAATTGTCTATAATCAAATAATATAAAACATGTATTGTATAAATAAAAGGAAATTCTCAGTTTTCAATCCACATTTAGACATGAAATAGAAACCTCATCTTCTATAACAGAAGTTGCTGATTTATTAATCATAAAGAATCATTTTATTTCTTCAAGCTTTCCCGAAGAGTGCACTGCATTTCTGTTATTTTTAACCAGTCCGGTGACTACGGCTAGTACTTACCGAACGATCATTTTCAAAATTTAAATTGATAAAAACTTATTTAAGAAATTCTATAGGACAAGAAAGGTTACACAACTCAGCTATTCTATCCATCGAACATTCCATGGCCCGAAATTTGAACTTTGATGACGTCATTAACACTTTTGCTGAACAGTAAGCCGAAAAAAGGAATTTTAATAGTAAACATTTTAGGCGCAAGTTTACTATTCGACCTTAGGCTAACCTATGTCAACAGAAATGCAAGAATAATAATAATAAAAAAGGTTCTAAACTATAGTATTCAGTCACAGCATGTTTACCTGTATTTAACAGTAGAATGTAAAACAACGTTGTTGTCTGCAAAAATATTAGGCTAGGGTCAAATAGTAAACTTACGCCACATTTTGTACTAAATAAAAAATTGTGATTTCAGTCCAGTACGCTCTTTAAATTGAAAGTTACATATAATACGATACCCCACACTATATTTTCAAAATGTTGACCCAAAAATGTGACCTCGAACGACTTTTTAACCATCAAAATCGGTGTTCCTGTACCAAATAGCACTTATAACAATACCCTACACTGCATTTTCAAAATATTGACTCCAAAAACGTGACCCCGACGAACTACGACTCTTTAACTGTCAAAATC
>JAGFPH010001490.1:60712-88939 GCA_018207615.1 Philaenus spumarius | reverse complement strand
TTAATAATTTTAGTGTTGGTAGTAGCATTCCAGACTTATGTAAAATGTTTTCAAATAGTTTTGAATTTTAACGTACCAGGTGGCAGCACCTTACGGATAGAAAGATTTGTTCACAAAGATGATACTATCGGTAAATTTAGTGCAGGTTTACTATTCTGTTTCGGAGTGATTTTTAACAGTGAGGCAGAACAAATTTATTGTTTCCTAAAAAAAAAGTGTGCCGCCTCACTGAGGAATTCTCAGTAACTATTTTTGCAGATTTATTTTACAATAATACTGCCAAATGTTGGAATCATGTTGACATTCATTGGTAGTTAAAACTTTCGCATCAGTCTCGTAATGTGCTGCTACCTACCTCTTGTAGATACTTTTAAATGTACTATTAATGAATTGTAAATAGTTTTTTGTACTAGAATGCACGTAGATCAAATTTTGAAACTCAATGGATTTAAAAGTGTCTGATCAGTGCTGTCATCTGGGGACTTATAAATGTACTAAAGCAAATATATGTTATTTTTGTAACTAGAATGCGCTGTTAAATCAAATATTGAATTTTAATGGAGTTTAATGTTTCGTACCAGTTCCGTTACGTGCTGCACTCTTTATCCTTTTATATGAACATTATATTTATTGCCTATTGAAAGAAGTAGGCCTAATCACTTTAGATTTATAAATTAGTTTATTTTAAAAAGCTGTATTTTCTAAAATAACGTTTGAACTTACTTTTTATTGCTGTTTTCTATAAACAAAATAGGCCTACATAGATTGAATTTACTGGCTACCAATAGTACATTAAATAAAGTTCTATTGTTTTCCGTCTCCACACTGTTCTGTTTTTATAACCTAATTTCGTTTCAGAATATTTTGTTTGACATTACTTTTAACTAGCGAGATATTTTCTATTATTGTATTTTGTGAATTAGATGAACTAATTGTTATTGATCCTAAGTATGTTTTCCGGGATATAAGCTAGAGAAATTAAGCGTTTTATACAATTTATAAAATGGTAAGGTAGGCCCTACCCTTTGCAACATTTTAAGGCAAAAAATCTTCATTTTGATTTACATACGATTTATCACATGAAAAGAAGTAGGATAGTGAGTTGAATTAATTGATTAACTTTACTTTTTTTTAAATATGAATTACTCTGGGAGTTAATGGACATTTAGGTAAAACTGGTAATCAATGTAGGCTAATCTTTTTTTCCAAACTCGACGACTATAAAAAAGAAAGTTATTAAATAATTCGTTAGGCCTAATTATAGAGATAAAGTCTATATTTTAAAGGGAGTTTTAAGGGAATCATGTAGGAGTTTGTTTTATATACTTTTTTAGTAAATTCCTTTTACATAATTTAAAACAACGGCTAAACGAGTGTACTGCACGTTCTTTCTTTAAAATAAACGGTATCAGTTAACTGACACAAACTTTCTCCCAACTTACTGTAGTCAAAATAATATGGGTCGCCGGAATACTACCCCCCCAAGCAGGTTCCTATGTCATTTTGACGTCAGAGATCGGGGGGGCAGTTTTCCAGTCACGCACACTCAAGTTTCGATATAATTAGAATAAAAAAAAAACTAGAGGACTAACCTAAACTGTTTAGTCACAGTATGTTGCCGATAACAGTATAATTGTATGAACCTGCTTGGGGGGGGGGGGGGGGTAGTTTTCCGGGGGGTAGTATTCCGGCGACCCGCTTTTGCTAGGGGGTGTAGTATTCCAGTCGCGGACACGGCTCCCATAATGGTTAGTTGGCAGATTTCGTGACGTCACGTTTCACCTGGGGGGGTAGTTTTCCGCATCCCCAATAATATTCTTTTTAATCATTTTATTTACTACTTTTTAGAACAAAACAAAAAAATAATATTCTACCTACGTCAATCGTATAAAAAAAATTACTGTCCCAGGCGGGATTCGATCGCGCGACCTTTGAATTACTGGCTGTGCTCGCTACCGTGGTGCTACCCCGTGCGGCCGCCGCCGCGATGCTAGATTGACAACACAAACTTGTTTATTTTTAAACATTTCCCCATAATTACAAAACGCCGAAGTTTTGATAAAAGTGGGTGATGTCATTTTGTTTGGCATCTTAAGCACTATAATAAATGCTGAAAATTTGATCAAAATCGTTAGAGCCATTTTTGAGAAATTTGCATTTTTGTCGTTTTTTATGGGTTTTTAGGGGTAAATTACCCTTACAAATTAAAAATTCCAAAAAATGAAAAAACGCCTGGAGATATTAGGGTTTAGTACCTACATACCAAATTTCATGAAAATCGGACCAATAGTATCCTCTCTGGTCGTGTATACATACAGACAGACTGACAGACAGACACCACTCTAAAAACACTTTTTTGGGTTCAGGGAGCACCAAAACAAAAAATTCCACTAAAAATATTTTTGGGTTCAGGGAGCACCAACACAGATAATTACACTAAACAATTTTTTGGGGTTCTGGGAGCACCAAAACAGATAATTCAACTGAAAATTCAAATTCGAACAATTTTACGAAAACAATACTTTCTCCATATACTACGTATAGGGTGGAGAAAGTAAAAGACTGCTGCAATTTTCAGGCTACCTTTATTTAGTCCGTTTAACTACATCATCGACAAATTCCAAAATAGCAGTGTTAGTGTTCAAACCTTCACTAAATCCTTACTGATTTATTCTTTAAAACTTGTTGTTTTAAGAAATTTAGTAAATCTTTGTTTCATTTTCCTAAGACTTTAAAGATAGAAGATAGCTGCCTACTAAAGAAATATACCAAAGGGAAGACAGTGGTATTAAAACCTAAATTTACTATGAGCGTTAAGAAAGCTTGTATAAAATAGCCTTTATACAGCACCGATCCAAATAATTACCGAAGAAGTGCCATTTTTTATTTATTAGCTAATTTCCAGACTCTTATAGTGAGACCTAAATTCGGGAGTGGTAGGCCTAAATGGCATTGAAGAAACACCAATATTGTTTCTTCAATGTCAATGGGCACCGATCATGGTAACCAGAACACGTTTTGGGGAGTCATTAAAAAATGTGTATAAGTGTTCGCATTTGTGTCCGTTTTGGTCCAAATTTGGTACACACGTCGGTTTTCTAAGTCGTTCGGACGAGTTAGCCAAAGTATAAAATAACCGACAGCGCGTTTTTTGACCGACTGATTTGAGATTTTTCGTAATAGACAATAGAGGGAAACTTTTTGAGGTTTTATCTAAAAAAAAATAACATTTTGTTTTTTACAGGACTTTATTGCCCGTCTGGTTTCTCCAAAATCGATCAACAAGTAAAATACCATAAAAATACTCGTTTAAAACGGTCGGTATGCAAACTCGCGAAGCAGGTCATACTCCTAAGGCTACAAGGTCGAGGTGCAAACTGTAAAAGAAGTAACGCGTGAGCCAGGGCTAAATGCTAGATGCAAACAAATTCTAATAATATATATTCGTACATGCAGAAGCAGCTATTCAGCGCTTCCGTGAGTAGACAAATGGTTTTTTGAAACCCTAAAACATATAAAATTAATTTTGGAAATTCCCTCAACTCACGTCAGCGGTTGAGTTGCGCGATTGAATTATTTGTTGTAGGCCTAACTTACTTCACTTATTTTACTGTAAATGTGTTTCCTTTTACAGTAGATAGGCCTAACTCTAAAAACGGAACTTCTTGAGTAGTTGTACATTTTCGTCGGTAATTGTGTTTCGATTTATCACTTTAATATTATTTACTCAAAAGAGTGAAAATAGTGGTCTAAAGTATTTCGGCCTACACATAACGTGTAGGCTATATCGAATGTAAAGACGTTTCGTATTTATAGTTCTCTGCTGGCAACGTATCATAGTTAGCAGTTAGCCTAAACTGTCAGGCCTAATTTAATAACAAGTCAAGTGATCTCCCGATGCTATTGTCCAATCAGTGGGCTGCCCTTTCATTGACTCAGTTTAGGCCTACGTTAAATGGCAGGATGAAGAAAGACAACTGCACATGTAAACACACGTTCAAGTTCCGTTCAATCTACGTGTGTGTAGCGATACAGTTATTGGTGTCCGTGTATTTGAACAGTTACATTACGCGAGTTAACGACCAGTGTCGTCCGTTAAAGCGGACCCGGAGGAACAGTGCTGTGATAGAGAACGCCGTTACGAACGCGGCCGACGGTCACGTAGAGTTTTTCAATCCTAAAGTCAGGGCGGATCTAGAGGATGTCAAGATCAACAGCAGCGCCGGGAAACGTACCGAGACCGGTAATGGTACTTCGGAAGGCGGAGAGAGTGCTAATTCTTGGCTTTGGTTGACGCCACAGTCTAGATTACCGGTAAGTCCTCTCCAAACCTTCTTTGGACATTTGCCATAATTTGTGTAGGCTAAAGTAACACGTATATATAAACTGAAAAGAAAACATAAACCTAGAGAACTAGGTACATGTTGACTAACTTAAAAATATAAAGAGCAGACCTACCTAACCTAGAATAGTAGGCCTGTGTTTGCTAACCTAAAAATATTGGGTTACTCTTTATATTTTTTAAAGGTTTTCCATAGGTAGCTTTTTATTTTTGTTTTTAAAACTCAAATTACATCATTTATAAAAAGCATTGTGTACTTCAATATGGCATTTTAAATAAATCAAACACCTTTTAATAAGTTGTCAATATTGTTAATTTGATATTCCCAATTTAAAGAAACAAGTTTTAAAAATATAATTCTTTTAGGAATGCTCTGGCCTCCTTTGGTTCACAACCTATATGGACCCTGGATATATTAACTTTGATTTTTGTAATGTTTCATGTATTTTTAACTTAACTTTTAATTTTTATGCTGTTCTTGGTATAAAACATTGAAGTTTTAACATTTAAATTGGATATTTCAAAGCTTTTAAAACTGATTTCCTCGTTTCTTTTTGTGTTTCCTAAAATACCTTCTCAAAGAATAGTTAAGAAGTAATTTAAAACAAACTTCAACAATGTAATTTACAGCATTCAAACATTTTAGTTGATTGTAAAAGTATTAGACTAATATTGATCGAATAAATTGCAAAAAAAATAAATGCATTAATAACTGTACAAATAAAATTGCATGAAATGATTACAGGTATCGGCCATGCAAAGTTTTTGTTCAGCTTCAAAGACATACTGTGGACCAGGTCTTCCTGGGAGTCCAGGGGTTCGTGGTGAGAACGGCCTTAAGGGTGAACGCGGGGAGAGAGGATTTCCTGGGCCAAGAGGTCCTGTAGGGCCTCCAGGTGATACAGGACTTCGTGGACCTCGTGGGGACCGTGGAGCACCTGGTAACTATTATTGCACCTTAAATACAACTAGCCTACTGTACTGAGAGTAGTGTTAAAGCTCTCTGAGGATAATGACAATGTCATCGTAATGTACGAGAGGGTAGTAATAACTTTTAATTAAGTGTTCAGTTGTTGTTTTTTGTTCCTTTATTTTGTGGTTCTGCATTTCATTTAATCAGTGTCTTAATAAGGATGTTACCAACCTTATGTAGATCAGCAATTCAGAATTGTTCTGATTGACTCTTTCAAGATCAAATCCTGCCCACAGCAGATTTCTCAAATGCTCTTAACACCTGTAAGCTTAAAATGGTGTTAAAATTCTCTAAGATGGCCTACCTTATTTTTAAACCTCTTGACTAAAAATTCAAAGAATATTTTTATCTAACTTCTGTAAACAATTGGTCCAAAAGTCCTTGAATAAAAATAAAATCTGAACTATTTGATAAAAATAGAAACCCATATTAATCGATAATTTTATTAGTGACGATAATAAAAAAAGAATTATATCAGTCCCATTTTTCTTTTTGGTATTGGATCAATTAAGAATGATTATAGACAGTGGCGGTTCCAGGTACAGGTGAACCAGGCGACCGCCCAGGGCCCCGCCTGCCGAGGGCCTGCATAAATGATTTGCACTTACCGAAAATTTTGTATTTTTTAACTCCAATGAAACTTAAAATATGTGTTTAAAGTGACAGTTTGTGTAAGTATAACTCAACACAATCATTTTCTTGTGTTTTCATACGTTTTTCTTCTTACTTTTATTGGTTTTTTTTTACATATGCACTATTTATCGGTTCAAGATTGTTCTAATGTGCGTACTCCGTACTCGTGTTATACCGCCAATAATTAGATAACTAATCAAGAATGTCCTGCCTTTCCAGTGTTGTCACACATTTCACATTTCTCAAGGTAGACTTTCATCTGTTGCCTGTTGTGCCTTGTTTTTGTATCCAGTTGTTTACATTATAATATATTGCAGGTACTGTAATCTGTAAAATAATTTTCTTTTTTCAATAACATCTTATGAAGAGCCTAACATAGCCCAATGTAAGTTTGCTGTTAGTTATATTTGTGTTTTAAACATAATTATTTCTCTACCTCTGTTTATTTTTCAACACTATCTTGGTTTGGTTTTATTATATCAGTTCTGTTTTACAATAGTATCTATTCTATAATGTAACCTTATTAATTTTTGTTTGTGTCATCTGTAAAGTTGTTTTAGATAATAAAACAATATTCCTCTTTTATTTTTGTATGTGTTGAGTTTGTATTAATTGAGCCTGATAAAGGAAATTTTCCTAAAAAATCATGGTAACTGTGTGTTTGAAAGAGCGTAAAAAGTGAGTTAAAAGCATGTAATTTTCAAAATATTCCTACTCTGGGGCCTTGCCCAGGGCATCGCAAAGTCTGGAACCGCCACTGATTATAGATAGTAAAAAACTTGGTATGTCAGCTATCAACATAAGGTATGGTGACAGTAGTCAATCAGTCTTATCGGGATTGCCGTACTTCACTCTTTATTATTGTTACTGATAACACTAATGATCGTATTTGAAAATGTAAAGGTGTTGAAAATGACAATCTTGAATATTGTATTGCCGATAACCTCCATTAAAACAAATTTAAGTAATAAACTGTATAATGTGAATAAGAAGAAAAAAACATGTATTAAATATTTTGAGGTTCAATGTTCAATATTATGTATAGTCAGTACCAAAAAGTGCCATTATGATTATGAAATACATAACAGTTTGTGCCTTTATAAAATTATAATAATGTATCATTATATACAGAATCTTTTACAAAAATATAGATTGTAATTTGTCAGTTTAAAATATCTATCTTATATTCTTGAATGACTAAAAATTGTATCAACTCCTATAAAAGCGAGTGAGTATAAAAAACATACGTACGTATGTGTGTAACATATAATATAACAGCTGATTTCACCCATAATCTGTAATACACAAACCCAGTGGCACAGAGTAGATTATACTTTTAGATTATGTTTACAACTTCAATCATTATAATTTATTATGAAGTAGATTTTTTTAAATATGAATTATAGAACTAATGTATGCTTTAATACGTTATAATACTTGCTTTTAGGTTATAAATTGTATATAAAAAACAACCTTTTATCATCAAAATATTCGTTTATGCAAATTTAAAGAAGCAATACGTATTTGCTCAGCTTTGGAAATGTTCGTACATCTTCGTATAATGGATATATAAACATATTCTATTACTAATTTCTTCACTATAATATTAACAACTTCTAAATCATTTTGACCTATCAATATGAAATAAAAAGCCATTAAAAGATACTATTTTTATCTTTCTTTAAATACTATATAATATCATACATAAATAAAAAAATTTAACAAATAGGCCAACGGTTTTATAATATTCATAATTGTACACATTTACCGAGTTAAAAATTCCAGCCAGCATAATTAGGTAGGCCTAGATAAAGTCTGTTGTTTTTAAATAGTATTTTGTATTTCTGAGGTGTTTCTGGCTTGGACGGAAGGGATGGTGTACCAGGTGAGCCTGGACTGGACGGAAGGCCTGGACGTAATGGTTTAGATGGAACTCCTGGAAACAACGGAATTCCTGGAAACAATGGAGCTCCGGGTGAAAATGGTATTCCTGGAGTTCCTGGGACTAATGGAACAGATGGTAACATTCTTAAATTAGCTCAAAATATTAATTAATAACTATGGTAAAATTCCTTAATTAAATTGGTTGGAGTTATTTAGTTTACAATGCTTGAATAATAATTATTGGTAGGCCTAAATACGGCAATAATTTGTTCAAAACGTTTTGGTAATGGTATGGAGGGGGTTACAACAACTGGGGGGTGCATGGAAAATTTTTTTAAATTAAGATGCAAAATAACACTTTAGGCTTCTCAAAAGTACTTTAAAATGATATATTTATGTAGACTTTTTCACTTCTAATAATTGTGATTCTGGCCCATTTTAGAATAATTTAGAATAGCAACCACGACTCATCCCCCGCTAAATCTTTCCCCCTCCGCTGCCTCTAACCCATAGGCCTGGAACACACACAGAGTTTTTTTTAATGGCTGCGGATTGTCATAAAATTTAAAGTATGCACATGCTAAAACTTCCGACGCCGCGCCGTCTAAAATTCTTATTGGAATTCATTAAACTGAAGTGTCTAGTTCATCAATCACGAAGTGTGTTATGCAATATATTATTTCTTTTAATGTTTTATTGACATGAACAGAGAGCAACTCTGGCTTTATTGATATTCCGTCGCCGATTGAAAAGGAAGCAAAAAAATATACACATTTGGGTTTATCCAATCAATAAATAAAAGAAGAAAAGATTTTGGAGCATTCCACACTGTGTTTACTGATTTGAGGGACCAGAAGAAACATTTTTCAATTATTTAAGAAAGTCGGTTTCCACATGCGGCTAAAGGATAGTATTCTACGAAAAAAATACTAAAATAAGGAAAATTGGCGTGCAATTGGTCATCTTCGCCATTGTTTCGGCGGAGTCGGTGGAAAATCTGTCGATTGTAGTGGCAGCTAGCGGCTACACAGCTACCGTCAGCGGCAAATAAACCGATTGTTTATTTTTCCGACCAATATGTATGCTGTAATATTCTTCTATTTCGTGCCACTGTTGATGTGACGGCGACGGCAAATAATCCGTGGCGGACAAAACTCCGTGTGCTGCCTCTAGATACTATACTTTGATACACTACACTGCATCTATATAAAATAAAGTGCCAGTGCCCAATGTGACCAAAGATAATGTCAGCAATATATTGATAATTTATTGTAGCTTGACATTTTGCATAGGTGTTGAAAACAAGTTACTCTTAAGAGCGTATTTTAATGTAAACAAAGTGCGAAATTTTTTTCCCCAAAAACCCCCCTAGGTTACGCCTATGGTAATGGATTCTGCATGATAAAACATTTTATTATTTTTTATATATAATATTTCAAAAAATCATTCAGCTATGAAAATGATCTCATTATACATTCTTATTTATATTTTGAGGAGGAAATGTTTAAAATCCTATGTTCATTGAACAAACCTAGACTATAAGATACAGTCTCCTTGAGTTAAGTTTATGTGTAAGAAGAACACAATATACGGTAAATGAAAAAATTTTACTTTTTCAGGACGGCATGGTATGACTGGATCGCCAGGACCTATGGGCCTCAAAGGGATACAAGGTAATAATATTGTTTCAAATATTCAAAATACATACCACCTGTCCACAATTTTTTTGGTAAAAGATTTGTGCGAGAAATTTTGTTTATAATAGTCTTTTAAAATGTGCATTTGATTTTGATCCATGTAGACCGCTTCTAGAATACAGAAATTAAGTTCAGTACAACAATTTAATTTGTAAATATTTCTTAAGATCTAGTTACCGCCCTAACATTATTTCCACAGGCAATCCTGGTATGAAAGGGCGTCCTGGGAAGAATGGCTCCAACGGTGTTCCCGGCATATGTGTGCACCAAGTTCAACTGAAAGACGGATCGAAATCTTCCGACTTTCTGATTCCTCCTTCGATTGTAGGTGAGTGTTACGTTAATGCTTTAACTTACTTTGCTAGGCCGCCGTGCCTTCACTTCTCCTACATCCTCCTTGCCATAAATTGTTCTTTACTGTCTGGCTCCAGGTCATACTTGACTCCTTTTTTCATACCACTGAGGATTCCTAATTCACAACCTTATCTTCAAATTGTAATCTCACCTTCTGTCTCGTACTTTTCATTTTTGTTATATTTGCTGACACCACTGCTCTCTTCGCCTCATGTAATAACATAACACCTCAACTGCTGCTGACAAATTGCAACAACCGTTAAAAACTGGTTTAAATAGTGGGGAATTTAGCAGAATGAAGGTACAACAACCGATGTCAACTTTATGAATGGGAATTATGTTTATCAACCAATAATGACTACCGGTAATCAACAGTCGAAAGAAGAACGATTAACTGAAAAAGGTTTTCTTCGGTTTTTATTAACCCTCAAAGTGGCAGACTGCAGGCTTGACTGCAGTCTCTCGGGCACAAATGCCACCCGCTCGAACCTTAGCGAGAATTTGCATAATCGATAATTTAATCCACTTAAAATCATCCAATCGTAATAAAACTGGCACTCTTAGAAAGGAAATGAATTAAACTTTAATTTTTGTATTTACAACTTTTTCGTAAAACATGTATTTACATACGTAATCATCGTTTTAAAATATGCATATCGTGCTACAGCTATTTCCGCTGGCGAATCTGCATACAATTGTACTGTTATTTCCCACTTCTTCAACGTTGAAGCTCCCCTACTGAAGTATTTATATCGAGATTATAAAGCTACCATTGGATTCTTCAAGATTTTATCTTTCTAATGGTGCCTTCCAATCAGATGTCACTATTTTACAGGATTTATTCATACAATGTCTGTAAACCCTTGCGATTGGACAGGTTTTCAACCAATGAAACAGCCCATTTTTCAACAGATAATATGCCTACTACGGTATGTCAAATGTTTTGACAGATTGTATTACACCATTTTATAGAGAAAAGACTGACCTTTCTAACGGTGGGAATTGAACTAGAATAAACCAGTTTTTTTGTTTGTCTAGACAGTAGTGAAAAGTACGTGATTAGAGCGATCTGTTGTTGACTGATTGCTCCGTCTCGTTCCCACGTAATTCAAAGCACCCTTTCTTGAAAGACCTTTACCGACGGCAAAATGTCATTTGATTCATGTCATTTTGTTATTCAAATAAAGATAACTCAAACACTTTTGTGAACTAAGGAAAGACAACTATACCGTTCTTTTCTTTATCCTCTACACTTTGTTATAATAATATTTCATTTTTGGGCAAAGCATATATTAGTAAATTATGTTTAAATCTAGGCCTAGGTTTGTTAGCAGTCGTGTATTTGGAATATAAAAACTGTTTTTTTTTTTCAAAATAAGAAATTTGAAATTGATAAATGTTTTTATACAGTTCTATTTAGAACTCAATTACGTCTTAAAAACGTTTTTACGATTACGAAAAAATACAAAAAATGTTTACTACTTGTTGAACTTTTTCCTTTTGTTACTGAACATTTTTTGTTTCTTGAGCTAATAACTTTTACAATTTCAAAACAAACTAATTTTTAGTGGCATATTAGAACTGTTTGAAGTTTCTTCTATAAAAAAGTTATTGAACACTTTTGGATTTGGGTTCATTTACTATTTTTGGCGAATTTTTAAAAATATGCTTGCAAAACGCTATAAACGGGCTTTTCAATTTTAGCTTTAACGATGCCAGTTCTAGGGTTAAGGCAACATTTGAATAAAAAAAAAAAAAATAACAAAGTGAACATTTTAAAACTGAAGTATTACAAACAAAACTCATTACTTCACTGATGACAACACAACTATAATGTGAATCAGGCCCAAGAACATATGAAAAGCTATTGTCATTATTCTTCAAGCAGTGGTTGTACAAGTTTATTTACTGACTGACATACTAATCAATCCTTTTATCAGAATAGGACTTTGATTAATATTGAACATCCTTTAGTATTTAGTAGTGATGGGGCTATCAAATACTTTTTAGTATTTGAATAAGTATTAATTTAAAACTATTCAAATAGTTTTCTGTACAATAAGACACGATAGAATAGGCAATCAGTGGGATTTTGTAGAAGGAAGTATTCATCAATACGATAACTTATACAATATTTTTACATTCAAATATGCAATGAACAGAAAAGTTGTTATTTTTATTTAGTTTATAATTTTTCCTTGCAGCTTCAAGTTTTAAATGCAGATTAATGACTAAGGGTAAATCTTCATTTATCATTAGATTTGTTGTCCTTGTGCAACAAACATAATATTTTTTAAATTACCTGCATATATTTCTATTTCTCTATTAACAGACAGAAAATGTTGTAGCCACAATAAAGACAATTTTCATTTAAAATGTTTGAGTGCCTACTCTATATTAGTATTATTAGGACTATAAATATGTTTGTTTTTTTAAATGTGTAAACGTAACGATGAACAAATAATAAAATATTCCAATGTTTAAATAGTCTAAAACTAGTTGTGTATTTTGTGTAAGCTACCCATCGAATAGCAATCTAGTGAATAGTTAATAGTTTGTAGTAGAAAGCATTCACTTTTCAGATAAAGTATCTGTGAGTGCCCAAAGTCAGCCAAAGTATTCGAGTAGAAATAATTTATCCATAGCAGTATGTGCGTAAAACATTCCAGAAAAAAAGTATTCATTAAAAACAATTCTGTTACTTTACTTACTATTCGAATAAAAGTGAACTATTAGAATATATGAATACTTTTTTATTCGAATAACGCATCACTAATATTTAGATGGTTGAACAGGGCCGACCTCTTACAAATTACTTACTTCCCTTTTGCGTCTCTATAAAGCTGTCGATGCTATAGCAGAAATGGTTTATAGGTAGGCCTAATGCGTCAGTGATTTTGTAGCAGATATTTTTATGAGTTAACAATAAGCGGAAAATTCTGTCACCTAGCATCCGACTAGAGTTCTGCAATTACTTCATCAATCCATTCTAGCGTTCAACTTTTTAACATTGGGTGAAAACTCTATAGATTAGGGTCAAGGGTAGTTCCGCTTGTTTTTAATTTGATTCGGCCTTATTTCCTCCCTCAAGTTACTCATGACAGAGGTATTGTTCAAAATGCTTTTTCTACTCCTTAAGTTTCATCGCCATCCCCAATTAGATATCCTTCTCTGTCCTTACAAAACATAACTCTAGGCTGAAGCTTCATCTTTTATTTTCCTCCTTTTCTAGCATTTTTTGTACATGTTTCAGAGTTTTTTTTTTTAATATTCCTTTTTCTTAATCCTACACACTTTAACGGCCACTCTTGGGTTGGAAGAGTGTCCTATAACTCAAAGAGAAATTATTAAAAATGGACTAGCTCTCAACACAAAATCATTTAAAATGAGAAAAAAGAAATTCTTAATAAAAACAAATTGTTCACCTGAATTTAAACTGTCCCTGAGTAGAGTGATAATAAAACTATTCATAATCTGAGTGAGATAAACTAAAAACCTATCTTTTCATGTAGTAAAAATTAGGCCCATATAAGATTCTTTATAATTTAACTTCTAATGAATACTATAAAATTTGAATAAATAGTAATAGTATCTAACTGTCCTGAAGTTATAACTTAAACGATGTTATTGAAAAACTCAAAATTGCGGACAGAATTAAACTGTAGCCATTTTGAAATTTTAAAACCGCATCTCAGCACACAATGATTATGCCTTCAAATAATTTTCAACACTCGAAAAGAGAAGTAATATAGTGAACAATTATTTTAAATTTCAAAAATCATTTTCTTTTTACAGGAGTCGATTCAACTTTCATGTTCAAGTCTATAGTCGTCAAAGAAGATGACAACATTCGTCTGAAATGTGCTACAGCCGGATATCCTACCCCTACTGTGTCTTGGTTTAAAGTTAACGACACAATTCTCCTCGGAAAATTTAAAGGTAAGTGTTCACACTGATTACATTTTCTTTTCAATGTACATTATCAAAAGCTGGGTAAGCTTTTTAGAAATATTTGACTTTGACAGACAGGCAAATTACCGGTAGTGTTCCTAAAACTATTCCCAGTTGAGTTTATGGTAGCCAGAAAATTAAAATTATGTAAGAATAAACTAAACAATGGTTTTTATGTTTCAGTTGAGTCTGTATCAGGGCCTACATTGAACATCACCCATATCAACAGATCACACAAAGGCATATACATGTGTATTGCGGACAATGGTATCCCTCCTTCAGCCAATCAGACGTTCTCTTTGGATGTATTGTGTAAGTAATTCTTATATTTTTCGTGAATTTGATTAGGCCTAAAGAATGGTTGTGGTATTACTACTAACATTTTTTTTAACTTCAAAATTAAAAGAGCCTCGCTGTTGCACAAAGCTACAATTTAATCATTTTCAAAATTTGTCTACAGTCTATGTAATTATGTTCATATGCCAGTGGAGGTATATGAATTAAGTTTAGAGGTTCAATCCTACCGGGTGTCAGGGAAAATTTGTTTTAATACCAAATGTAAAAATTGCTTTTTTAGTCCTTTTTTTTACTACAATTTGACTGTTTTGAGACATCACTGAAAAGCTTGTAATGTGAAAGAATCAGATTATAGATTTTGTGATGGATTGGAGTGTGTAAATTAGTTATAAATGAAAAATTGAGAACAGTGTTGTCTTGAATATTAGTGTACTTTAGTTAATAGCAGGAAATAAAGAAACTCACACAAGGAATAAGCGCGCTGTTTACGTAAAACAGATGTGAACCGTAGCTTAGGCTATCTTCGGGAGTCGCTGTATCAAGGCTGCAGCGACAAACAATGTTATACTGGTAATTCCCCTCCACTCTCCTATACCCTCACAGTCACATGAAGCCAGGAGGTTCATTCTTTGAGTGAAACCGTCCGCTGTCATATTTGAACAACTTTTCACTTTATATTATTGGATTAATGCATAAATAGTTGTAGTTGTTAAAATATTAAGGGATAAAGGCATTAAAGCAATTTAACAACCGCTAGTCGTATGCGGCTACTACTAAACTTTTCTTCTGTCTAAAGCCGACTTAGGGCTATTTCTTCTCATGATTTAACCTTCTTTCATTACGGAGGTCTTTGTTATCGAGATTCTGTAAATTACGGTTTTCGTGATATTCTTCAATTAGAAGCTTTTATTCCAATTCACTGAGTTCATTTCAGCTTGGCAACTGAGCCCCATCTGCTGTGGGGAAAACTTGTGACTATGAATAGCCAGCAAAATGGCGCCATATCCTCCAAGCTAAAATGCTTCCATTTGACAAATAATGAGCACCCTGCAATAGTTTATGTTAGATTTATATTAGAAGGTGGTTTATATAGATGCAGTATCAATAAGCTCATAGTGGTAGGTGCAAAATTATTCAATATTATTTATTTTTATGTTTTAATTGCACAAACTAACCCTTTTAGGAGTGCTCTTGTCATATATGACTTGCTGTGTAGCATATTATTGTTAGTATTACATTAGTAAATGTTTTTGCTAAGAAAATGGTCTAAGGGGTAGAAAATAAAAATTTCACAAACAAATTTACAAATATATTTAAACATCAAAATACAATTTATGTTTACTTTTTAAAATATTTTCTGCGTAAAACTTTTGAAAACATGGCTGAATTGAAAAATAGAGCCACACCAAAATTTGTATATCCATAAGATATCTCCTCACTGTTTTGTATGATAATATTATTTTATTTAACTCTTATAAGCAAAGAAATCACCAAAGAACACATTCAAAACAAGTCAGATAGTACTGTATTTACTCTACTCTGGGGTGAGGGAAAGGCTCTCTTTGGCAAAAATTATAAGCTCAGTCATAGGCCATAATTTACTGCTAACACAGACCCCCAATAACATGTGAATTATTTTTGTAGTACAGATAGCGTCAATTAGGATGGAGCGCGAAGAGGGGGTGTGCAAGTCTCCTAAGCCGGCTCCCACCACATTTCCCCTCTCGCGGCGGAGTACAGTCAGAGCCGCCTGCCCTACCTAATTCATGTCTGCTATGTAGTCGTGTTGATTGTATATCAACACTTTTTGGTGGTGACTGTACTGAAGACTCACAGTCGAGTAGGAGAGGGTAAGACGTTACAGCGCATGCTCAAGTGACGCTTCACGCTACTTGGCACTATCTGTACTTTGTAACCAATCACTTTGCAGAACTTCTAACATGGCTATTTTTAACCACTGTTGCTAAGCAACAACTATCACATGGAATGACTGCTATGACGTACTCCTGAAAGAGTTAGTTACATCCTGCAATATCTTGATTAGAGTTGTTTAGTTTTGAAATGGGTGAAGGTGGATACAACAGCTGTTAAAACTTGTGTTGCAGTTCCACCTCTGATACGTATTTACAACCAAAGTGTGATTGCAGCGATCGGATCGACGGCTTATCTTGAATGCGAAGTCGAGGCGTCGCCTGAAACTAGCAAACACTGGAAGAAAGGCAACGAGCGGATCCTGAAGATGAGCGATAAGTACAAAATGAGTGTCTTTGAAACTTCGGTCATGTATAAGGTTTGTAACAACGACAGCCGGGTTGTTTCGTATGTTTCCAATGTGTTGTTGTCGTTTCTAATTGTTGGTTTCGCTTTCAGACGAGAATGCAGCTGAATATAACCAAGTTTAATGCATCTGATATCGGAGAATACCAATGTTTTGTCAGGAATGAACTGGGCAAAACTGCAGGGATAATTTATGTACAATATAAAGTTAAGTGGAAAAGTTTATCTCTCATCACAGATTATGTAGTGTACTTGAATATTGTTTGCTAAAATCAGGAGATACAGTTTCAATATATAAAAACCATTTTTTAATTGTTGACTATCTCCACTATATCAGCTTCAAAAATTTTTGTTTTAGAAATATGCAAAGTAAATTTGTAAATTTTGGAGTGTAAATTGTAAAAGAAGAAAATTATTTTCCAGTAACCTATTAAAACCCTTTGAGGAGTAATCACGTCATATGGAGTGATTTTATTTCTTCCTCATAGGAGTGGAGCATCTCACATTTTGACATGCTTCCAGAGTAAAAGTTTTTTAAATCATAATTATTAAATATTGTTTACTATATCCATTTTTAATACATTTACAACTTTTAAATGATTTTAACTGATTTATTGCTTTAAAATGATTAAAAAATAGAGGTTGGGCTTTGTAAAACTAATCACATTATATTAAATGATTTGTTTTCACAAATTAGGAACAATGAGATGGGACTTGGATGCTATTTAATTAGCGAAAGGCTTGAATGCAAGTAGAATAAGCAAGTTCTTTCTGAAGACAGTCTTATTTTTATTTAGGCTATGTTCATGCAGCACTAAAACAACAATGTTTTGCAGAAAACAATATTTATAGGGTCTGGCAAATAGACTAGTTCCATTTAAATTACAAACAAACAAACGTACGGAAAAATTATTTTTATTTATGAATAAGGTAGGCCTACAATATGCACTCTTACATTACCGGTTTAAAGAAATAAGTCCATTAAACATTGGCCTCCATTGTTGACACACTGCATTTGCATTTCTGGTGGAATGCTAGCAGCTACCTGATCACCTTCTAAGAGATTTTAGGATCTTAAGGTGTTGTTTGTGCACTTATGCCTTTAAATAACCCGAAAAGATATAATGTTAAAGAGTCAAAAATGGCGAACTTGGGGACGAGGCAATGTCATTGTGAAAGGAGAGGAAACACCCAGGAAATATGTCATGATCGCCGAGATGTGTGGGCTGTAGGCATCTTGTTAGAACCATACTTCTCCTGCATGGTCCTCAATGAATTGGTTAATTTTTGGCTGCAGGAAAGTATCGAACATAAAACAATGGGGATTGTAATTAAAAGTTACTGTCTGGTCACCTTCTTCAACAAAGTACGGATCCCACACACCAAATCCGAACGCACACTTGCCAGATTGTTATGGTCCGAGTTCGGGCATAAGATTTTCTTTTATTGCTGAACTTGTTGGTCTAAAGTTTGATATCCAATCATGAATTGTTTTTCTATCCAGAACAGATTCGTGTGAGCCAAGTGCGAACCGAAAATGAAATAAACGCTGTATAGTAATAACAGGACCACCATTGTGAATAAATTCTTTCACAATAAAATTTTGATGGTCACCGAGCCAAGAAAAGTTGACAAAATATTTTCTGTTTCATGTTTTTTTTAATTTTTCTGAAAATCATGTTTTTGTCACTGTTTATAAGCAAATATCTTATGAAAAATTTATAACTACTTTTTTTAAATTTATAAATTATGGACTAAATTTCTTCCAATTGCAACAGTTTATCTTCAAATTTTGATGAAAGGCTTGTAAGGCTGCCGATAACTGTTAAGAGGCCCTGAGTCATCAATAAATAAAAATCCATTTAGTATAAACTTAAACAACATAATACAATCTGAAACTAATAACGCAGAACTTATTGTATTTCTTACAATTTCTTGTTTTGCAGCTTTAACTATTCTCCCGTTGTTTCGATAAGACTTGCTTTAATGCTCCACGATTGTTGGTAGAAGCATGGCTTTGGTAGCAACTAAATCTGCCTTAGTATTTTCCTGTTTTCCAGCATAACCTAGAACACAGCGGGACTATATCCTAAAGCCAAAGTCTACCAAATCTAAACTTAAGGGTCTGCTGTACTGGCGGCCATCTTGGATTTTTATCCCATAAGAACAATGTTAAATTTCAAACCATTTATTTCGTTTACTTTTTATCATGAAATTGTTTGCAAGGTCTCATTTTGAGCACAGTCACAATACGCATCCGTCTTGCAATTTACATTTTTTTTAAATGCTTTTGATTTGTTATATAATTGACATTTTGTGAGTACAAAGTCTAAAATTTTTTCCTAACACAATAAAAAATGAATAATGAAAAATAATTTGCAAGCCGGATCCGAAATTTTATAAAGAATACGGTATTCAGTTTTTTTTTCAACTCTCAACTACAAAAGATAGACTTATAAAATGGTTTGAAATGAGGCAATGAACAGCTGCAAGAAATTGCACTGTTTAGATAGGGATACAGTGAGATGCGGTTGTGTTTCCGGTTGCTTTCTCATTTACAGGAGCAGACCCTTAATATCCTATTTACGCTTAAAGTTTTGTTTTTTCTTTCTGTAAAAAACAAAGTAACAGATAGACTGAAAATTAAGCGATTTGAATTGTTGAATATGCCCCAGAGGTTTATACACTTCTTCCTGAATCATCTTAGTTACAGAGAATTTGTATTGTATTGTGTTTACAAAAAATAAAAACCAATAGTTATTACATGATGTTTTTGGTACAGGTGGTGAATCTATTGTACCAGGGGTATGGCCAGAAGTGGCTGTTTTTGGAAAAGGACCGCCTACAAAAGAGAGCGACAACGAACTTTGCCCTCCGTCTGAATGTTACAAATGTCCTGATCTAAAGTCTTTGAAATGCGAACAAGAAGGCATTTCTTCATCATTAAATTTCATCGAATATAGAGATTCAAACGAAATAGCAAAACCGTTGCTTGGAAATATAAGCAATAAAGATATGAAGCGATCTTTGGGTAATAATATTTTTATTGTTTGATACATAATTTGTTTGATGTCGCCGCAATTAGTGTGTGAAAGGCAGCCGACTAGTAATAAAAGTAATGGTTGTAAATATGTTCACGGAAACAATCTCAGAGTAAACAAATTAAATGCATACAGTTTAATTTAAGTCTAAAGTAAATAAACCCAGCACTATTTTACTGTAAGGTGAGCAATCTGTATAGGCTGTTTCAACCATAAAGTTTCTGAGGCTCAGACACCATACCAGACTGACATCTGTTATAGGTGGATACAGATACAAGTCAGGGGTCTTCCTGCTAAGGTCATAATATGAATAAATATTAAATATTCGTGGTTATATTCAAAAATTGGCTATTTAACATTCACTGGAAAATATTTGGAAAATATACCTTTATAAATAGCTATTTTGAGTGTAATAACCACAAAAAATGTGTAAAATCACATCACTTTTCATTAAACAAATCAAATAATTCATTTAGTCAATGTGCAAAGGAAGTAAATAAACTAGACTATAGTGGGGGAGGTGAGTAGTGTATAGTAGACATTTTATCACTGGCAGTCAATGTTGGCGCAGCAAAACATATTTCAACAACACTTTTGGAGTTGAACTTTTGACTTAGCTGTTGCGAATGTTGACACAATAATTTTATTTCGTATTCAAACAAAACATTGAGTCAATAAAGATAAACATCTTATCTTAAAAGGTATTGGTTTTATATTTTAGTAACTCTTTTGGTAATAGTAGTTTACGCAACGATTGTATTATGAAGGCCTTTAAGCCACGAGTGAGATGTAAGTTGGAACACGAGCGAAGCGAGTGTTCCAAATATCTCACGAGTGGCTTAAAGGTTGAATACAATCGTTGCGTACACTACTTTATCTACGACCAAAAATATACAGGGTGTAAAAAAATAAGAAGTGTGTAATAATTCTTCAATTTGATACCCTTTTAACAGGAGTGAAATTAACATTCCTTTTACTCATAACCATACTAAAAAAGGTGAAGTAAAGATATAGTGAGCTAATCGAAATTTGGGATATAAATAAATAACTCACAGTAGATGACACACTTGTATTATAACGTGTTAAAGACAAATTTATAATATTTCTTTTGATTTATAAACTGCAAATAATACTACTTATTATTATAATGAAAATGAATCTCTTCAAGGTCATCTAAGGAACATCTTTAGACTGAACTCAAATAATTCTACTTGTTATTATTATAATGAAAATGTCTCTCTTCAAGGTAATCTAAGGATAAAATTCATCACTATCACTCATGTTTGCGGAATGCGTCAACTCACGTTTGAGGTTAGTTACAATAACACACTAACATCCGGAACGTATGGGTACAATCAGCTGATGTACGAATAGCGTTATTTTTATTACAACTCTACTTCCGTCAAATGACGAGCTCTCATTGGTCTAGAGCCTATTATGTAAAGTGACTCCTGTTAGGTAAAGATATCATTACCTAATCGGGTTGGCTTTTGGTTTGTAATGTACCTCTTTCTGATGTTACTTGTAATAGCGTTATTGGTGTTTATTGCAATGGTCGTAGATAATAGCTATTTACGTTACAAGTGTAGTAAGAGCGTTTTTACATCACGCAGGTGAATGTTATGCAACGAGCGAAGCGAGTTGCATAATTCACCTAAGTGATGTAAACACGCTCTTGGGTAACGTGTAACGTACAAGATTTTACCTGACCCGACAATATACAGGGGGTTACGTACAATATTTTTCATGTCCCCACAATATACAGGACGGGGTGTAAATTTTGATTTTGTTGGTAATAATCCATTAATAACTGTAGTTGCTTCATTTTCTATATCTGAAGGCAAACTATCCATTTCACTCATCTTCTAACAGTAACGTTCTTTTACAAACAAAAGCTAGGTTAGGAAAATACTTTAAAGCATAACAATAACATTCAAGCACACAGCTGATTTCTAGCGTTGAACGTCGTTGGCTCCATAGAGGTATATTTTATTAAGTTGAATACTCAATGTTATTTGAATGGGTTTCATTACTTCACCGAGTGAGTTTTTGAAACTTTACTTCACCGAGTGAAGTAAAGAAGTTGTATACATCACGCTTGTGATAGGGAAGTTTAACATGGCGGGTTGGGTAAAATGTTTTACTGCAATAGTTTGAAATATGTTCTTAAATCACAAATTCTCCAACTTTTGGTTTTTCAAATTGTTGAGGAGGAGGCGATAATCCCTATCCTCCATTGCGAAGGCCCCGGCTATAAGAACCACGACTCCACATAATTTTATTCAAAACAAGGCTATTCGGTTGCTGCTTACCTTTAAAGCCCAAAATTGAAAAACCTATGATTGTAGAAACAGCATCATACTTGAAAGGCCAAGAAACACACATTCCAAAGTAAGAAGTCAGATGTTAATGTAAATACGTATGGAAGTTTAATTAAACAGCTGAATTACAAGCACTGAATATTCCTTCATTGAACTTTGAACAAAAGTACAAATTTGTAAGATGTTTTTACATTTTCTTTTAGTTTTATGGGCATACTATAAATTTTAATCAATTATATGTTTACACAGATATTAAACACTTAGAGTTTTCTCATTGTAAATGAAACTTATATTTTATTTGGCCTCCTGTGGTTTTATTATTAACAGAATACAAACTCTGTTACAGCCTGTCAAAGATTTACAATTGGTAAAGCCGTTTTAATTCGTATCTCGAAAGAAACCTTTGGCTGTTGGATGCGGGACTCGTATCCTTCTGCAGAACATTCGGATGACAAGTACTGGGTTACGGTTGAAAACACATTCAATCAGCTGTACGAGTTTAACAACAAAACTACATACAAGAAGAATACACCTTCCAGTACTTACAATTTGGACATCCCATTCACTGTAAGAGTAGTTATTTTATTTAAATGGTTAAAGCTGAGCTAAATCAAAGTAAGAGTAATATTTAGTTGGTTAATCACCTTGTATTTACACCGTCAAACAATCTAAATTGGTTCCTAGATGGGTTACCGGTTTCGACAGTTATGCCGTCATCTTCAGATCCATATTCAAATTAAGTTGTTTAGCCTGCTAAGTCATCGTCTTCTTATTGGCACATTTATCTTAGTTAAATAGTTAAAAGATAAATAATATAATAAATTAGATTAAAAAACTTTGACATGTACTTACTTACTTCTTGTGCGTGTATCTGATATCAAGTGATATCAACCACACGGTGTCTCTCATAAACAAGGGCAGCAAGTCGCCAAAAGTACATGTTTATACTTTGACATGTATAAACACATAAAAATGTTACGATACCACGAATCGTTTGCACTTAATTAAATATGAGAACCGATAATGACGTCGGTACACAAGAGTCAAATATGTACGCCAGCCGGTCTTCGATATTGTACTAAACATAGTATATATACTGAAACTGATACTCAATAATAGTACTGTAATGTTATTACGCATTGTCTTGTAAAGACGATACAAAGTATAATTGTAGAAAAGTATTCTTAATATCAATTTATTCTTAACCAGTATTTAAACAGATATTTGTGAGAGATATTTGAAAGTATCGTTAATTGTTATATCGTACATTAAAAAGTATACCTTTAATAAACCTCTGGTGCACGCACAACTTGATAAGCTTACAAATATACACAAATTCTCTTTTCCACCAAACTGCATTTTTCATGCTTCGTTTGTGATTGGAACATGTTGAGTTCAGACAGCGATGATGCCCTGCTAAGGCTACTTTTATGCTGGTTAAAGAAAAAAGAATGTATGGGTAACAAAAAACACAATATCTTTCTAGTCGCCTATGACACCGAGATTAGTCTCGATTTCTTTAGAATTCTGATATGTCTTATCATGTACAAATTTTAACCTTTAACTCTTCAAAATAATAAGTTTTAACTTTAATTGGCCAAAAGAATTCAATTATAATAGCCTAGGGCCTAGAGGGCTTCGTTTCGCCCACTCGCGGCAAAGCAAATGCAACTAGATTATTGAATACTCAGATATTTTCATGGAAATAACGATTGATTAGATCAGAGGAACTAGGACCGGGGTAGGGTGGTGACCTAGATCCTGATCGGCGCAGTAGAACCGAGTTTTTTGCGTGAATGACTGGAATTTATTTATGTAATAATTCAATAACAAATTAAAAAAACCAACAACCAAATTATAAGACGTCTTGTCTCCTCCGATTCACACTACAAAGTCATTCTGTTTGTTTCAGGGAAACGCTCAGGTAATATTCAACAGTTCCTTCTACTACAACGAAAAGGATAAGCCTAACATAGTGCGCTACGATTTACTGTCAAACAAAATCAACAAAATTGAAGCTCCGTATTTGGAGTTAACCAGTAGTAATCTACTGTACACGTCTATGTACAACTACATGGATTTCTCTGTGGACGACAACGGCATGTGGGTCATCTACGGCATTGCTGAAAACAACACTGCCGTCTTGAAACTGGATCCTTATAGTCTTCACATACAGATGGCGTGGAATATAAGTCTGAAACAACAGAAAGCTGGAGACATGTTCATTGTTTGCGGCGTATTGTACGTTGTAGATAGCATCACTGATGAAATAACTAATATCAGGTGAGCTAAATAATAAGTCGCACAAACAATATGTTTGTTTTTGATATTTAGAGTAGGTGCAGGCAGAAAAGTTCTATGAGTATGGACAATTTTATATTGATAGCTTTAAAAACGGCCAACATAATTGACGGGTAAAGAGTCATCAATAAGGTTCCTTTATGTACATTTTGATTTGGAACCCCAAGGGAATGTAAAAGGATTCCGTACTGTCAAAAGTGTTCAACACGCCTAGAAGAGGTTTTGTGCGAAACTAACACGCATAATATATAATTTGAACAGATCTCCATGTAAACACGATTATGTTAAAGGCTCCTAAACGCAGTACTTGTACCGATAGAATGTATTTTTCTTCAAATTTATGTTTTACTAGTTTAAAAAAAATTTACAATATTTTTAAGACAAGCAGTTATCATTCCCTGGAAAACTCAAGCATCCGCTCATAAATTAAACAATTCAAACACACATAACCACAAAAGTTCAACAGTTAATTCATAACACACCACTAAAACTAGTTGGCAAAATGCAACAGATAATTTGGACAAAACAAGTATCTCTAAATATTATCATTCACATTTAAACGATGCAGAAACCCTCCATAAGAATGGTTCGGGGATCATGACCCAGCATTGTCTGAATAAAAATCCTCTCACGGACATGCTTTAATTTTTGAAACAAAAAAAGCGCTTGATGCAAAGAATTTTTTTTAAATATGGACAAAGTGGCAGATCCCCATGCCAGATCTCATAGCATGGAGCGGGCGATGCGTGGACGAAAAACCACCATTTCCTCTTGACAATTTCAGCAGTTTGTTATCTACGGACAGACTGTATCTTTAATCTCTCGGCAGAGCCGGATCTAGGGCTTTTTTGAGGGGGTTCAAGGTTTTAATTTGCTGCCTCCTGATGCTACCCCCCATCTATTATCATACAATACATATGTTAAAAATAGTACATATATTGGATTTTAGAGGATAATAGGCACGTTATTACCGTTTCCTTGGACCTTGATTATTTTAAAGACTCGTCTAGCCACTTTTACATCGCTAGTACCCCACCTTCAGCCATCCTGTCGTATTCCTGTACCTGTGCTGTGTATTAGCCGTGTCTTTGACCCTGTTTTAATTAAATATATTAACGTTTAGTTTTGTTGTTATAGTCTGATTTTCAAACCTGGCGGAGCGGCCGCGGCAGCAGTACAAACTCAACTTCACAACGCTCCTACATTAACAAAAACGGAATAAAATTTTGGAATAAATTTTAATTTATTCATTGAATCTGGGGGTGCAATAATTTTCACATGTTTTCCATCTATACACCCGATACAGTTGGGATAGTTCCATATTAGTTCGAAATCACTTGTTATGTTTTCAAAGTCCTTTGTTGTTGGTGCTGGCATATGTAAAGGTTGCAGTACCTCCCGCAAAGCATCGACAGTTTCTTTTACGACTTTACCTACAGTAGAGGTACCCAAAAGAAAACTATAGATGTTTTAAAGATGTACCAGTGGCTAGGTAACACAATGTTAGAACAAGTCTTCCTTCTTGTGTATTGAGATTGGTGTGAAAATTACACCAATTCTTTTGTAGTTTGGGGGATATTAAATCCTTGGGGTAAAGGTGTCAATCTCTGTACGGAGATATTAAAAAAACCTATCAGGATGGTTCCTCAACTTCTTGTACAAATGATGAGACTCACCGTAATCTTCCCTTTCCAAGTTCACAGGATGAACAGTAAGCTCACTGTCATTATTAAACACAAACCACTTAGTACATTCGAGCTGCAACGTTTCATCAAGTCCTTCCATATTTAATGACAACAAGCAAGTAAGCTACCAGTGTACATCTTGGCTTCACTGAGTATGTACTATAAGGGGATTGAACTAAGACCTGTTATGAAATTGGTTGACAACTCAACCTGAAAGTTTCTTTGAGCAAAGGTTCCATAACCTTCCAAATCCCTGGTGCAAATGTGTAAAGCATGGAGGAGTCAATATTAAGAAAAGTTAAAGGTTTTGTTTGTATTTTTTCATATGATTAATAAATTTATACAAAAATATCTGCTTTATATTTGACACACCTTCAAGGGAGTGTCTTCCATAATAAAGTTTGTTTTTAAGACTTACAGTGGCCGTAACAAATCACTTTCTACTTTTACAGATATGGTTTTGATTTGTTCGAAGGAAAGTTGTTGGAAGAAGTGAACATACAGTTTACAAATCCTTTCAAGAAAAACACTATGATCGGATATAATCATAAAAGTAAGGTGAGTACAGATCATGAAAACATAAGAAACCAAAGAGAATCAAGCAAAATGTGGTATCTTGACATTTGTGACTAAGGTGGACAGATGAGCGTGTATCACAAGATTATCTTTTGTGGTGATTATCTTCTGACACTGTTGGGATTCTAAAGTGGTAAAAAAAAAAAAAACAGGCTTTTTGAAGAAAGCAATTAACATGAGTTACTTAGAAAGAAATGTATTTCAAATTGACTACATGTTTTAGCACCTTTCAGGCCGGGCATAAAAATAACTTATAACATAAATTATAAATAAAAAATTTTCAGATAGATGTTTGTGCCTTGGTAGAAAAAAACTGGAACATATAATGTAACAACTAGTATGTTTATTTACTCAAACGTATATCTATGGCAATGTCGCCACCTTCAGTGATGTAAGAGCTATAATATTCAAGCTATAAATTAGATTATGATTTTACGAAAGAAATTTATTCAACAATCCTAAAGAAACCCTCGAGAAATTCAGAGAGCATTCGGGTCAGTTTCAAGTTTTAAAACTTTTTGCTACTAAATAATATACCTGTTTAAAGTGGTGGGTTTAATTTTATAAAAAATAAGAAGAAAATCAAAACTGCACAATGACACTGTATCAAGGGCAGCCATACGACATTTTCTAAGGAGGGGGCTAGACCGAGGGTATGGCGATTAAGGGGTAACATCCAATCCTTCCGGAAAAATGTTGTATTCCTCCTGTAAAACTTTTAAAGTTTGGGAAGCCAATTTGGCTCTTTAGGTGGAATATTAACCCACACGGCATTGAGTCTGTACCTTTACACCGTCAATGAATACACAAAGCTACAATGAGTCTTGAGGCCGCACCAGGTAGCGTGCCAGAAGCTCATGCTTGAACTCTTGTAAACAATAAAGTAAATGTAAAATGAAACGGTACATAACATTTGAAAAATATTCTAGTGCTAAACCATTTCTACGTAATAGTGATTTAAAAAAATAATTATCTTAAAAGAAAAATAAGTGACTATAATCTATATATATAAAAGCCAAAACCCACTGACTCACTACGATTTCTCAAAAACTACCAAACGGATTGGAATGAAATTTGGTATGTAGCTTCCTATAGGGTCATAGGTGCTCACTAAGAAAGGGTTTGAAAAAATTCTAAATTTTAGGGGGGTTTGGGGGGAATCAAAGTTATTAAAAAATGACTTCTTCAAAACTACCGAACGGATTGGAATGAAATTTGGTATGTAGCTTCCTCTAGGGCCATAGATGCTCACTAAGAAAGGGTTTGAAAAAATTCGAAATTTTAGGGGGGGTTTGGGGGATCAAAGTTATGAAAAAAGACTTCTTCAAAACTACCGAACTGATTGGAATGAAATTTGGTATGTAGCTTCCTCTAGGGCCATAGATGCTCACTAAGAAAGGGTTTGAAAAAATTCGAAATTTTAGGGGGGTTTGGGGGGATGAAAGTTATTAAAAAATGATTTCTTCAAAACTACCGAACGGATTGGAATGAAATTTGGTATGTAGTTCCTCTAGGGCCATGGTAATCCCTAAGAAAGGGTTTGAAAAAATTCGAAATTTTAGGGGGGGGATTGGGGGGATCAAAGTTACTAAAATCATAATTTCAGATCTTTTATTATTATGACAATAGTGCTTTTATTATTTACGATCTATATATATAAAAGCCAAATACCACTCACTGACTGAACACTTAAAAAGAATACAATTACGTTAAAAAGACTGAAAATACCAACCACCACGGGCAACGCCGTACGGGTCAGCTAGTTATTAATATACATATTTCCCTTTCCTTAGGGGCTTTTCCGGTCATCGGAGCCCATACACTGTGTACAAACTGGGCTAGAAAATAAAAAGTGCTAATTTTGTTTCAACAAAATGTTATGTTTTTAGAATAAT
>JAGFPH010001490.1:41125-55712 GCA_018207615.1 Philaenus spumarius | reverse complement strand
TTTTGAGGACTGGTGGACACCCTGAATTTCTAAATTCCGCTTCCACAACTTGTAGCAAATATTTAGACAAATTGCAGCATAGTTTAATATATCGGATAATTTAAATTCACTGTTTAGGCCTAATAAGTATAAAGTGTATAGTATGAGGTCAATGAACAAGCTTTGTTCAGAATCGACTCATCTCCCTGGCGATCTACCGACACGCATCACTCTCCTCTATAAAAGATAACATTCTTATCGGTTTCGTATATTTTCACTTCGTACAGAAGGGAAGGGTCTAGGAGTTCAGTTTTCAAATTATTCCACACAAATATAGCGACATTCTCTGTAGTGCTTACTACGTTCTTGAAGTACGGCACATCCTTGTCTAGGTTCTTGTGATCCATGGTTTCCATAATGGCTTTGTGCATCGCTACCTTCAGATCGTTGATGTTCATGACCATTCCAGTATCGGCGGTGACAGGTCCTCGAAGTGTCACTTCAACTGGAACAAATTTAAAAAGTAGTGGTTGTTAACTTACTCAAATATATTATAAACCGATCGAATGTAAAGAAAAGCTTACTTCAGGTTTTATTTTAGAAATGTAATAACACATTTTCAGGGTAGTTTTTATGTGAGAACTGTTTCTGTAGCGAAATCACATCGCCTGAAGAAAATAATTACAGATCTCCCTCTATGCTAGCAGTGTAGTTCATGTCTTTGCAGGGCTGACAATTTTGTGTTGATGCTAAATATGTGGCAAAAGAATGAAAATTTTGATGTTGTACATATGAAAAGTAATTCGTATAAATAATGCGATCTCTGTACTTTGTCTTGCATTAAATTTTGTTAAATTTGTTTGGTTGATAACTTGTCTATGATATTTAAATAAATTATGATGTAGTTAAGAATGTTAAGTACAAAAATTATTATATCAACTACGTTTTTATAGTTTATACTTTTCTTTTATTTAGTCAATCTTGTTTTAAACTATTTATACTAACAACCGTTGGTTCTTGGTGAAATTCCATTATAAATAAACAAATGAAAACTTTTTGTAATGGCGTAGAATTAATTACACCGGTAAAGTTAGTGTTACTGTAGGTAAATTATTAGAAAAGAAAAAGCATTGTATACCTGCCTATTACAATAATAAATGTCTGGGAAATATTTTAAATAATTCCAAAGACAAAGTTAGTAAATTTTCAAAAAGTGGAGTGTACAAATTAAGTTGCAAAATTTGTAATGCAGCTTATGTAGGGCAAACAGGTCGTAGTTTTACAACTAGATTAAGCGAAAATAATAGAAGTTGGCGACTAAACTATGATGACTCTAGTTTTTCTAACCATTTAAAAACACATCATGACATTTTAGACTTTAATTTAATTACAGATTTTGATGTACTTCATGTCAATTGCAACGGTAATAAGTTAGATGCTTTTGAAATGTTAGAAATTAAGAGGCTAATTAATAAGGACGTAAGTTTAGTTTTAAACGAACAAATAGATTTAAGCAATTCACCACTTCTACAACCGTTGTTATTTATTGACCAGTTCGTTTCCTCCCCCATCCCTAACCTAACGGTATTTTGGCCTACCTGTACCCACCTGCTGTGTGTTGGATTTTTTCTTGTTCCTTTAGTCTTTAAGTTGCCTTCGATAAAGCCGTAGCTGGCGAAACCTAGGTCGGCACGGCTCAATAAAGATTTGTGAAACATTACAAAAAGTTTTCATTTATTTATTTTTAATCTTGTTTTAATTTTCTCAGTAATAATATCAATATTTTTAATAAATAATAATGCCAGGAATTGGTATGAAATGTGTAAAATCACAGGTCATACTGAGAAATACTGCAGATGGTTTCCAGGAGTGTGGTCAGGGCGCAATGAGCATGAAAACCAGATAGTAGAATTGACCGATTGAATTTGTGATTGACGTTGAGAGGCGTCCTCTGCCGACGACATCGGAATTTAAGGTCTGTCTGAGCTGCATAAATCACTTCCCCAAACTCTAATTCTTGGAGCGTGTTTTCAAGCGCTAAGAGTATCCGCAGTCTAAGTATGAAAGAAGAATAAACTTTTTTATCAGTAATGTTCTCACGTCATGGCTGTCAACTATTCCAATAAGAACTTATCAAAGTCAACATCCATACGATTGAACTAGGCTACTTTTTACTACGGGCATGAGATTAAGAATAAATTAGAGATCTGGGACATGGCTTTTTTAAGAAAAAAAGACCAAAATGGATATGTAAAAAGAGACCAAAATAAAAAACATTATGAAGTATTGATATTTTTGAAGAATAACTTATTAGCTGAACAATAAATGATATTGTTAAAAGAAGCAAAACCTACTGTCAAAAAATATTAGAAGAAAGTAAAAGGCTCTATACGTTTTCAGGAAAGTATTGTAAAATTATTTATAAAATTGGAATATAGATGGAAGTGTACTGCTATAGTTTAGTGCAATGATACGACATTTGGTTGTGGACAATCAAGTACTGTCAGGCTAAATATACTTAAGGGTCTTCTATACCTTGTGCAAAACAGCAAAAATATGCACTTCGTATTACCGTGTTTCGGACGCCGTTTTTCAACCTAAAAAGTTGTGAAACATCTTAAATTGTTCTTAAACGCTTTGTGCTTTTGTCTTATACCTCATAATTGAAAGAAATCGTCGGCAACTCATTTTAATCAACAGTTTTACTGAGTAAAAATCGATTACTTTTAACGGTTTTTTGGGAGTTTTAAACAATAATTTCCATATTTTAAGCTAACACGTAAAAAATATAAAGCCTTCTTTATAGCTTAAAGTAGTTTCCCAGATTATTAATTTATAAATAGAATCCGAAACACGGTAATACGAATGCATGTTTCAACGATTTTGCGGCTCTAGCCAGACCTTTCCCATTGAAATCATACGGCACACTCGGGAGTTTTCTTCAAGGTATAGAAGACCCTTAATACAGAAGAATCTCTCTTAACCGGTCTGGCCGGTTGATCCGAGGTTCCCGTAATAAATAGATTTTTGTTCAAAAAAACCCTACATATTTCATAAATAAACAAGCAAATAAGACGTTATTGCAAGCCATTTTATTGTATATAAATACATAGCCTACATGAACAAACACCAACAAATTAAACATTTTAAACTTACATAAACTTTGAAAACTGAATTTATACATACATGTAGCCTACTGTATCATTGTTTTAAAAAATCTGTTTTTTTCCGTTCTTTAACTTTCAAAGATTTTTTTAAAGCCAAGTCTCTCCATTTTCTTATGTTCATCGCGTCTAATGCCGTTGAAACTTTTTGCTGCTCAACATATTAGGTACTCAATATGTTACAAATATTTCATAGTTTGGGTTCCGACAAAGCAACAGACCAAGATAAAGAAACAAAGGATGCTGCTTTGTCAATTGATTCTAAGAAAAAATATAGTTGCCGCGGAAGCAAGAGAGGAATCAAACTCACGCACCCCCTCTCCTGTTCTGCCTGCCACAACAGCACACCTAATGTTGCCTCACCCCGCTTTATTTTCCAGGAAATGTCCGACAAACAATCAATGTTTGACATTTCGGCCAGTTACAATAATATAATCTGTAAGAGAAAAAAACTCTCTTGTTCCATGGGATAGGCCGGTTAAGAAGGGTTCTACTGTACAGAGCTATATTCAAAGCTGCCATTCCACTGATAAGGGAAAGTAAAACGTAACCTGCAGTAAAGTCTTTTAAGTAAAGTCTTCAGCAATGAGAGTGCCTTATAATTAATTGTCCGTGCCGGTAAAGAAGACAGTTTTAAACCAAACTCCTTTATTAATATTTAAATCACAGAGGATTGTCATGCAGATATGAAATGTACAAAATATTGCCCAACTCTACTAACAGCTAATGTTTTCAAATCCGGAATAGTCAGTCTTATTCCTTGTTTAGGACTGTATGTTAATCTTCATTTACTCGGTCTGTCGCTGTTTTCTTCACCCCCTACATGCACCTTTAAAGTGCCATTACATTCTTATACTGCAGTTCCTCAATGCCTGATAAATGGAAATGAATAACAATTTGACGGATGCAGAACTAGCTTATGTCATTTACATTCAGTTTTCCTTATCTAATAAAAAATGCAATTGTTCTTATTATTTTACAAATAGACTACGTTACTTGCTTTAACCATTATTTTACATTTTGAAGCTTTAGGCTACCACCAAAGAGAAAACTAAAAGGACCATCTAAATACTCTAGGCCTAATAAAAGAGAATATGATCCAAGCGATGTGCTTTGCTTTCTAAAAAACCTTCAGTGAAGTATTTTATAAACAAATTGTTAAAAAAGTATTATAAGTAAATAACTAGACCTACTTTTATAGTTGTGACCATGACCATGAAAGTTGTTACATTTTCCATAAGTTTTCAAGTTTTCTGCATCACTAAGTTCAGGGCTGAAACAAAAATTGATCGAATACAATAAATTACAATAATCAAAACAGATGGCTGAAAAGATTGGCATAAACAAATCTTTACCTTAAGTTAGAGTCACTGAAATTAAGGGCTAGACAAGTTTTTGTTGTTAATCTTGAATTTGTTTAAGTTTTGTTGTCCCAAACTTCACCAGGCTATTCTGTAGGTGGACATAAGAAAAAAAGTCTAATAAACATAGGTCTGGAAATGCTTAATTTTTGAATTATCTACCGTTTTGTTTTTTGTTTTTACTAAACACTTAATATCTTTGGAAATAGAAAAGATATTGACCTAATTTTGTGTACATTTTTGTTAAGTAATCTTGTACAAAAAAGTTCTTTTGTATACTTTAAAAATGACGGAAATTTAAAATTTTGTAATGTCAAATATTTCTAAAACCGATGACTGTACAAAAAATTTATAGAAAACAAAAAAAGTTAACTTTTTATTAACAAACAAAACTGTTTTTTTTAATTTGTCTGTAGGTCAAAAGATAAACGAGTTATTGGCTAAAAACTAAAAAAATAATTTCATTCTTTACCCAACTTATTGTTGTTTCTGTAATACAATGCCAACAAATTATGTCCTTAACGATTTCTATAAAGAGTAATCCCGCAAAACAGTAAATGTTTTTTATATAATATTCTTATGGGACATTCATAATTATTTTTTGGGTAATCCTAATAGAAAAACATATTTAAATTAAGACTAAATTGCTGAAGGAGGGTTTCAAATGATTACATCACAAGGCTAGCTAGTAGTTATGTAATTGGTGCCAAAGTGCTATTTCTAAAGATTATGTCACACCTTACCAAAAGAGACTTATATGTTTATGGTTAGACCACCACCACTCCAGATTTATTTCCCATTAAAAATATGTTAAACTCAGTTTTTATCTTCAATGTTGAAAGATCGATTTACTGAGCAAGTAAAAATGTCTGAACGTAATAGCCTATATTCAAAAAATCTTTTCATTTCAAGTTTTTTCCTATTAGGGGATATTAAACGCTACTTGTATTTAAAAAAATTTTTTATTGTTTCCGGGTAGGTATTTAAATTATTTAATTTGTGTTGTGTATAGTTTAAATTCAATGTAGCCTAAGTTCGGAAAAGTTGTAGGCTAACAAACAACACAATGGAATACGAAATAAATAACGGTGAACTTTTCACATATAACACTTGTTGAAATGATATACATATTTTTAGGAACCAAAGCTACCAACCAAAGCATTTTGTTAGTTTGATCAATGTAGGCCTAAATTTATGTCATTTTTTACCTCAAGAACTAATACCAGTAGGAGGAGTTAGCCCCTCCAATCAAAGTTTAGGTTTATATTAGTTTTTAGGTAGGCCCTAGCCTATTTAAGTACAACAGAATTTTATAAAGTGAAAATTAAGTGTGTTTCTGTTTTGTTATATAGGCTATGCGGCGTAAGTTCACTATTCGACCTTAGTCTAATAATTTTGCAGACGACTTTTTTTTACATTCTGTTAAATGTTGAATACAGGTAAACATACTGTGACTAAATACTATAGGTAAGAACCTTTTAGGTTTTTTAAAATTATTATTCTTGCATTTCTGTTGTTATAGGTTAGCCTAGGGTCGAATAGTAAACTTGCGCCACATTTTATTAAGTGATGTCAAGTTGTAGGAATAGTAGAGTCCGGCAATCGTGTTTATTTACGTTTGTGTGCGTACTATTTACAAATTCATAAGTTAGCAACCTAACCTTCAAATCACCTGGAGTGTTTTAATTTATACTTTCACCATTATATTGTTTTCATTTATTTAAGATATTTAGAAATAGAACTGAACATTACAATTACGTATTATTAGAGCATTGGCGTAAGGTTACTATTCGACTCTAGCCTAATATTTTTGCAGACGACATTGTTTTACATTCTAGGCCTACTGATAAAATGTTAGAAGCTTTTAGGTTTTTTTTTTTATTAGTCTTGTATTACTGTTACCATAGGTTAGCCTAGGGTCGAATGGTAAACTTGTGCCAGAGCATTTTCTTGCTTATAAGTTGGAACCTCTGCTGCCAAAAATACGGCATAGCCTAGGACTTGATTTTCATGTGCAAGTTTTGTTTTGGAAAAATAATTTCATAAAATTAAAACCGTACATGAAACACAATGGATGGATGTAATAAAATGAATATACCTGTGTAATCTATGACAAGCGCTAATTTTTTCTATCCTTGTTAGGTAAGCAATAGGTCTTCTTGGAGAAGGTATTGGTGGCATTTTTGGCTAATTGCTAATGGTAGTACTAGTATGTAATAACAGCTGTAGCTACGCAAATTATAGCCTACTCAATTGAGATCTTTGAAGCTATAAAATATAATCACAAAACTAAACGATGTTAATCACAACACAATGAAGTTATGAACTGTAGTTTGAGAGAGCCGTTGTCTACTGCCTACCAACAGAAGTTCGTTTTTGTTGCATAACAGGTGTTTATATAAAATTAAGGATCCTGTTTCAGCCTTGTAAGCTTGTTACATAATCTTTCAAGTTTCAAGATCATCTTACGTTACGTTACTTCTTCCATACCAAACACGTATTAACCTCATCTGTAAACTGTCAATGGACACATGGCTGACATGGCACAATAAATTGTTGTTCCTGTTCCGTTGTTCCACTAGTTCTACCTTTCATTACTAAAACCTTGATAATTGAAGATTTTTAAATGGCTGTACAGTGCACGGTATTCTGACACAATAATCGTGGTAACATAGATAATGAAGATAAAATATCCACAGCCTTGGCTTTGTTGTAGTTTGAACTAATAATGGCGGCACTTTTAATAAACGGTACCAGAAACTGGCACACACCACTTTCTCACAAACATATTTAAATTATTAAATAGATTCACTGTGACTTCATAATTGTAGTGTGGGGTAGAAGAGGTGATTTTTTATTAAAGTATGAGATCAACTAATAAATATTATTATTATTATCTAGAGAGAAAACTATTCGATCGATTTCAAACAAATTTGCACCAAACTCGTCAATTAGGCCTGTAGGCCTATATATAGACTATGCACGAAAAAAGGTTTTGAAAAACAACCCCTTTTATGGCCAAAAAACCCCCCAAAATCAGTTATTATTATTATTAGCTAAACGAGAATTTTTAGAAAGATGCGGTTTTTTGCATATGGTGGGGTACATAAAGGCTACAAATAAGCCAAATTTTATCAAAATCGTTTGAGCCGTTTTTTTATAAAAAAATAATAACTGATTTTTGAGGGTTTTTTTTGCCAAAAAGGGGATTGTTTTTTCAAAAAATTTCAAAACCGTTTTTCTAATCTAATCTATACAGGCCTACTTGACATGTCTGGTGCAAATTTGTTTGAAATCGATCGAATAGTTTTCGCTCTAGCTTTGTATACATACAGACAGACATACATACAGACAGACATTTTGTATAAAACACTTTTTTGGACTCAGGGGGTCCCAAAACGGATATTTCCACAAAAATCTCAACATCAATTTTTCTTCGATCACTATACTTTCTCTATACTATAGTATAGTGAGAAAGTACATAATCGGTACCAGGAAGCGGCACATACTTTCTCACAAACATATTTAAATTATTAAACAGATTCACTGTGACTTCATAATTGTAGGTGGGGTAGGAGAGGTGATTTATAAAAGTAGGAGATTAACTACTAAATATTATCATTATTTTTTAACAAAAACAAGATGAAATATGTTGTAGTTTTATTTTCTGCTTTAGTTAAATATGCTCAGTTTATGTTTAATGTAGAGTAAATTGCAGGAGGTTATGTTGTCTTATGTGAAATTTTAATCTTATTTTATTTCTAAGGTTTTCACAAGACGTAATTATGAATTTGCAGTAATAAATACACTGATAGATTTCTACAACTATTGAAAAAGTTCACTTTAGTTTTATAAATAGAATAATTAAATTGTAAAAACGTACATTACTAATGAAAAGAATTGATGCAATTGAATGTAAAAACAATTGAAACTTAGCAACAAATATCTTCGACATGATTTAATTTGTGTATTTTTTCAACCCGTAATTTAGCTTAGTTATTCATGACCGTTTTGTTCTTTGAGGGGGGCGCCACTCCAGATCTTGCCCTGGGCGCCAATTACTCCAGGAACGCCCCTGACTATAATTAATGATTTAACTATGTAAAGTTTAACAGCAATTTAAAAAAGGGCTTCGACAGAAATGAAAAGGGTTTCAAATTTAGTGTCTATAGTAAAATTTTGTTTTAGTAGCTGGTTTTCATGGAATTTCACTTTAAAATTTTTAAATGGCCGCCATTTTGAAATTTTATGAGTCTGATTGAAGATATTTTTGGAAAATGTTTATAGCTATAGAGTTAAAGTGTATACCAAGTTTCATAAAAATATCTCCAAGGGATTTTGAGTTATAATTTTTTTTAATACAAAATGGCGGATTACGGCTAAACTAAGCCGAAATCGAAAAAATGTTATACTACATTTTCGACTTATTTTTGCACGTAGAATCTGAATCTGCATAGCCCGATACAAAAATAACTAAACAAAATTTTAATTTACAAAAAATGATGGTTTATTCTAATTTTGGTTGCTGTAGACAATTACCAAGAAATTATGTTTTTTAGTATTTTGTCGATAACTCGGTTATTCTTTGACCTACTGAAAATACAAAAAAGGACCTATTTTGTCTGTCGTTAAAAAAGGAAAATATTTTGTCTCTTGTTCATTTTTTGTAAAGTTAACGGTTTTCAAGATATTCCACGTTAAAAATTTGTAACGGCAGCCATTTTGAAAATTATAAAAATAAATTATTTGTGTTTGGTACACTTGTTAATCGTAACATATACAATGCTTATTCCAAATTTGAACTCGATATCTTATCTGTTTCCAGAGTTACAGTGAGTTTTTGTAAAAAAACAAAATGGTGGATTACGGCTAAACTAAGCTGAAATCGAAAAAAAATTATACTACATTTTCGACTTATTTTTGAATGTAGAATCTGAATCTGCATAGCCCGCTACGCTTTACTGAATCACTCTGTATAATGTATCGTTTATTCCCTCTCCACGCGCTTACTTGTCTATATATACAGTACTATTAGCACAGAGGATATAAGTAATACACAGAGGTATTACTTATATCCTCTGTGCTATTAGCTGACAGGACAATGTTCGCTATTGCAATAATATGGTTACCTACAGCAAATGTTACATCTTAAAGTATTGTAAAAAGAATAATATAGATTATCAAATTCAAAAAAATGCCTACTACACGGATTGTTAATGCATAATTCCAAGAACCATAGACTAAGGCTGGCCAGTAGACCCTTAGCATTTATTATTAACTATTAACTATTAACTGTTATTAACTAACTGTAAAATTGGTTATGAGTTATGACTAAAATTTACATACTTTGTTATTTTGTTTTACAGAAAAACTTCTCTTTATTTTTATAATTGTGAAAGTTTTGTAAGAAAATTAATTATTACTAATTACTAGTAAGCCCCCGTGAAAAGTAAAAAAGTACTTTTTATAAACAACAGACTTTATCTCGGCCTACCTAATTATTCTGACGGGGATTTTTAACTCGGTAAATGTGTACAATTATAAGGGTTATAAAACTGTAGGCCTATTTATTAAATTTTTATATTTAAATATCTAAATATAGATAAAAATAATTACAGATTAGTTTTGAATTACTTTTGATTTAATTAGATCAAATGATTTAGAAGTTATTAAGATATTAAAATGAAGAAATTAATAATCGAATATAATATATATGTTATATGAAGATGTACGAATGCTTCCAAAGTTAAACGAATGGGATCTCTTATTTAAATTCGTATAAATGAATTTATTGATAATAAAAGGCTGTATTTATTTTAATTTCATAACCTCAAAGCAAATGTAACATATTAATAGCATATTATATTACTTCTAGTACCTGGGCGACCGAGCATCGCTCAGTACTTTTTTTAGGATAATGTATGCAAATACAATCACATAGGTACTGAATTTGTTTAAGTATTTTAGAAATAACAAATAATAATTATAATCATTAGATAATTTATATTACCTTTATAGAAATATAAAGAATGCAGAAACTGGTGAAAAGGGTTTTAGAAGGGTTAATAACAGCACAAAAATAATGTTTTAGTTACGTTTGGCGTTGAAATCAGCTGATAATGGAAATATTATAGGTAACAGCTGATTACTGTTATTATTTATTATTATAGTCAACTAGCTGACCCGGCAAACGTTGTTTTGCCATATAAATAATTTTCAAGTAATTTCTAGTGTAGACAAAAAATAGCTTAATTAATTATTGTACAGTAAGTGTTTAAGAATGTGGTATATGCGTGAAATAGGCATGGAGCGCTGTGAACGATGAGGGAATATATAAATAACAAAAGGCAAACATTATTTTTAAGTTATTATAATTTATTCTCCCCCCCCCATAACCCCCCCTTAGGAGTTGGTGATATTGTAAGAAATGAATGTACCACTTCTGGCCCGACCCGGCTTTGCACGGATAGACAAATCAACCTGATACTAATAATTAATTAGCCCTAGTGTTTTAGTTCATTGTAAAAAAAAAATGTCCATTGTAGGCCTAACCTAATATTATATTCAGTTTTTGATCCAAATCAGTTGTTGATCAAAATCAGCTGTTTTAAGCTTTTCATACGAACAGCTGTTTTTTGTGCCAAGATTAACTTCCATAAGATTAACATTGAAACTTTGAGGGCCACTGGGGCGTAGCCCTTATCACTAAGGGGTATGAAAAATAGATGTTAGCCGATTCTCAGACCTACTCAATATACTCACAAAATTTCATGAGAATCGGTCAAGCCGTTTCGGAGGAGTACGGGAACGAACATTGTGACATTTGACACGAGAATTTTATATATAAGATAAACTAATAGACATATTATGCAATGATTTTAAACTCCATAAGCCCAATGTTAAACATTTTCAATTTTCAAAAGAGTTGTTTAGAAAAATACGAGTTTTCCTGAGGTAGTGGTTTTCATCAATCGATTTTTTATACCCAAAAGCCTCTAATCCCAAACATTCAGCAAAATCCTTCCGCTGGATCTCGAGACTGTTCGTAGATCTACGTACAAACATACATTGCTCGTATTAGAGTGTAGGATAACACATTAAAAAAGTAACTTCGTAAGAAATTATATTATTGATTGACGTTGTAAACATAACCCCAAATTATAATCTACGCCAGGTTTTGTTTAAGCGTTAAGATGCTGTTATATTTTATGTTACTCACGTACGTACGTATGTAGAATGGTCTTATATCGCTAAGACGCATAGTTTTCGAGATAACCGAAAAAGAAGTTTTGAGATAAGTGGAAAACCGAAAAAGGGAACCTGCACCCCGCTCGCCTGCTAGGAGTGGGGACTTTTGCTAGGAGTTTGACTACCTCCTAACTAGTCCAAAGTCCCAAAGTCAAAATTTGTGTTCCTTCCATTTTCATTTACAACTTTTCGCTGACTGGACCATAGGTGCAAACAAATTCTACTAGGCCTAATATATATTTCGTAAACGCAGGCATCCTATTCAGCGCCTTCTTGAGTAGACTAATTTCCCAAATTGTTGGATGAAACTCTAAAACAATTTTGGAAATTCACCAAATTTACGTCAGCGCTTGAGCTGCGTTATCGAATGATTTAATTTATTCTTGCATTACAATTTTCGTAACAACGAAATAAGAGATTAAATACGAAATATGATTATAGAATATTCAAGGCCTAGGCCTATAATATTTATAAAAATGTTAGTATTGGATGCAAGTTAATTCAAATAAGTAGGCTACCTTAACCGGCAGACTATGTTGTAAAATATTGTAAAGGAGAAAAGTTTGTTTATTAAATTGTAGGCCTAACTCAATAAATATCCGATGTTGATGAAACGTTTACTGCGTGTTAAGCATTGTCATCAGTATCGTGGGCTGTTTCATTGTGCTTTTTCAAAATGGACTGGGCATTATTGAAAAATGTAGGCCTTACGCTAGTCAGTCTTTGATTAAAGACGTTTTTTAGGCATTTAATGTAGGCTAACATTTTAAAGTGTTGTCAATAGTTCGGAAAATTAAAATCATGTTACAAGACTTCATGTAGGCTACTTCATATAGTTTCTTCTTCTTCTTCTCTACAATGTCAAAAAAATAAGTAATTTCATAATTGTTTTATTTGATGAGTGTTGGGCCTTTGAAAGTACCCAATTATAGTAATTAGTTTTCATTTATTAGCTTAAAAAATTATTCACAGAATTTATAAAGTAAATTAATTATCTATATGTACAAAAGCGAAATACCACTCGCTCACTCACTGACTCACACATCACGATTTCTCAAAAACTACCGAACGGATTGAAATGAAATTTGGCATGTAGCTTCATCTAGGGCCATAGGTGTTCACTAAAAAAAGGATTTTAAAAAATTGGAAATTTTAGGGGGGTTTGGGGGTAAAAATTACTAAATCACGATTTCTCCAAAATTACCGAACAGATTTGAATGAAATTTGGTATGTAGCTTCCTCTAGGGCCATAGGTGCTTACTAAGAAAGGGTTTAAAAAAATTCGAAATTTTAGGGGGGGTTTGGGGGGATCAAAGTTATTAAATCACGATTTCTTCAAAACTACCGAACGGATTGGAATGAAATTTGGTATTTAGCTTCCTCTAGGGCCATAAGTGTTCACTAAAAAAAGGATTTTAAAAATTGGAAATTTTAGGGTGTTTGGGGGTAAAAATTACTAAATCACGATTTCTCTAAAATTACCGAACATATTGGAATGAAATTTGGTATGCAGCTTCCTCTAGGGCCATAAGTACTTACTAAGAAAGGGTTTTTAAGAAAATTCGAAATTTTAGGGGGGTTTGGGGGATCAAAGTTATTAAAATCATAATTTCAGATCTTTTATTATTATGACAATAGTGCTTTTATTATTTAAGATCTATATGTATAAAAGCCAAATACCACTCACTAACTGAACACTTAAAAAGAATAGGCCTACAATTACGTTAAAAAGACTGAAAATACCAACCACCACGGGCAACGCCGTACGGGTCAGCTAGTACATAATAAAACATGATTGCATGATACATACTACAAATAGAACTACTATATCTAAAAGGCCTATAAAACATGATATTATAACTTGTTCTTCTCTTCATTTGGATATACATTTTTTTGTAAATTTATTAGTTTTAATTCAACAAATTTGGTATCATATTTTTAAAACTTGGTAGGCCCTACCATATAAGTTGTAATAGTAATTTTTGCACAATCTATGATAATCTACATAATCCGATGTTGAAATTTCATTGAATTATTTCATAAAAGCAACGATCGTAGGTAAGTGCATTTAAATAGGCCATTTATCTGGGTAAGTTTTTTTTGTAATATTAAATTTTTATGACGCAAATAAAAAAAATAAGTTAAAACTTTTATCGTTTCAGTAAGCTATTAACGTATTTTGGCCTACGTCTAGAATTTAGGCTAAAGCCTAGTCTATCAGGTTTACTATTTAGGCTATTAGTTTTACGATTGGATATTGTCTGATGACATTTTTCAAAGCTAACAATCGCGATTTTGAAAAATAACGTCTACAACTAGCATAACCGTTTACAAATTTTATAGTTTATGACTTAGCCTACAAGTCCTAAACTCATTTCAGTCTAGACTAGTGAATATTAAAACATATATAAATGCCATTTAAATCAAACTAACTTTATTTAATTTCAGTTCAATGTACCAGTTATTTTTACTTTCTTGGAGTTATTCAAAACAGCCTACAAACATAAATATTTCAAAAAAATCTCTAAAAATAAATTGTAATAAAGATTGAAAAGGTTGAATGATTTAAAAACTGTGGTCACACCTAAAGCCTGGAGCTGTGTAACAAATTTCAAGGTTTTGTTCATATTAGAAATGCACAAAACTTTGTTTGAACTACCACGTTTAGATTTATTAAGATTAGGGTTAAAATTATCGCATAAGTGAGTCATTCTAACTGATAAAGGATCGAGCAACAATCAAGCCTTACCTCGCCTCCCTCTTCTTCTATTGTCTACTTCTTTATCATGTTGCGCATAGCAGTTGCGCGTACGTAAGTTAAGGTAGACTTTCTAG
>JAGFPH010001490.1:0-15584 GCA_018207615.1 Philaenus spumarius | reverse complement strand
TTAGATTTTGGGGGGTGAATTTAGATACCGCGGTCCCTGTTAGGAATTTTAATAATATGAAGTTAGGTTATTTTGTACTTATGTTTATAGTTTATGTTTTGTATTTTCATGTAATTTATGATTTGTATAATATGTATTAATTTTAGATTTGTATGTATTGTGTAGTTTTGGATCTGTAGTATTTTCAGGTATGGGCTCTTTTTAATTTTGTTTAAATGTTATTTTTTTCGAGATTGTGTTTGTTTTAAAAGAAAACCTACGGAAGAACATCATGAACTGTTTTTGGATTGTTGGTTTTTAAGAAGATGAAAGTTTGAAGAATTGACGAAGAGGATTCATTGTTCAAATGGTAAGTAATGTATGTAGGCCTCATTATTAATTATTGTGTTTGTATGAAGAGTGCGATGGTGAAGTGGAACTTGGGATTTGCTTGTATAAACTTAAACTTTTGAGCTTTAGTTATTTTTTGGTTTCAGAATATTTATCACTATAATTCATTTTATTGAAATCGTAACACATTTAAATAAAAACAGAACCGTAATTAGTCTTCTAAAAAAAAAAAAAAAAAAAATATATAGATGTTTCTCTGTTAACTATAGGCCTTTGGTTCTGAAATGAAAAATCACTTCAGTACAAAATAGTTTAACATTACTTTAACGGACAAATCACATATTTCTTTTCACCACAGCAGTTCTCGTACAAACATTGAACAGTTTCGATTTACTTAACTGCAAAATTTCTGTTTCAAGAAGTTACGATCTCAGATTGGTACACAGAATCGTGCATTCACTTCATGGAAAAACGTCAGTGCTACTGTGAGAACCGGACCCGTTACTTAGAGAACTGGAACTGTTACTCGGAGAACTGGAACTGTTACGCTGTTACTCGGAGAACTTCAGAGGCAGAGGGTCAGACGATGATAGGTAAGAAATGTATAGTTTACACTGTACAGTAATTTTGTTTAGCAGGCGTTTGTCCTCCTCATGTATTAACATACAATTTATCGTACCATCTGTTATACTGTCCATAGAATGTACTATGCGTTAGAATAGAAAGTTATATTATAATGTTTGTAAAGGTTGAATTGTGTTTAAAAAAGCAACATATAAGATTTAAAGGTATTCTATAAGAAATCACGGTACAATCTAGTGTACAGATGTCGTCACAATTTCCACCTTTTCTGGTTTAATTTATTTTTTTGGTGAAAATTCAAACATGTTTTTATCTGTAATTGTCTGCTAAGAGACTTTTTATTTTAGTTAAAAAAATCTTCAAGGTTAGTTTTATTTGATTCCAGATCCAGGAAGCTACAATTCTGGAGCAGAGTGTCCTAAGAGATTCAGCTCTATCTTGTAATCAATATGTAAGTTAGTTTGTTTTATTGATTTAAAAAAAAACACTGTTTAGGCAATGGGGTGAAGTGAATAAAAGCTAGAAGTGGCTATGTCTAAGGTTTTTTTAAGCAATTGCTAAGATTTAAAGTTGGTTACACTTTACACTAGTCTAAGCCTAGATCTTGCTAGATTTTTGCGGACGGCTTAGCTTTTGCTTAAAAACGAGGTGAATAAAGAGAGACTTCTAGCTTTAGAGGTTAGCACAAGCTAACAAAATTTGTAGCCTAGTCCTGGGCGTGCTAGGTCTTTAGCCAGTCGTTGTTTGTCTTCCGAAATGGCGGCATTTATGCATAACGAGTCAACAAAAGAGCTACTGTGAGCAGAGAGACATAGCTAATTGTAAGCAGTTGCTTGGATTTGAAAGTGGTAGTGCGGATTTTTTTAGCCGATGAATTTTTAAATGAAACGTACACGCGTGGTGGTTGTCTTTCGCCCGGGAAGAAAATGGAAGTGTTCTTGCATTGTTTTTATTAACATTTATTTATAACTCAAGGTAAGCGGGAAGGATTGTGACTGGATTCAAGTATGTTACAGGTTAAAATAACTTAATCCCCCAGCAATAGTAACATCAGTCTAAGTTGAAACGTCAGAAAATGTTTGAATTTTTTTCCTTTTCATTTTTGATTTGCATTTTTTGCAGCTCCATCTGCTGCAGCAACACTTTACGTTGGAGCTGCGGAAGAGACAAATCTTTAGTTTCTTCTGTTTCGTGTACAAACACATTTTTATCACTTTTCCTAACAGTAGCTGCCATTTGTGATTGTGTTGATGGGCATGATTTTGTTGTAATATTTTCAAATTCTATTGACTCTGTTGATTTATTTAATTCAACCTCTTCAGCAGGTTGTGTACCGATGCTGAAGCCTCCTGGGATTTTCCTTGCTGCTGAATAGTTCTTACAGTTCCGTCTCCCAAGTATTGAGCTTGATTTTTCCGTTTCCAGTATCCTTCTGGTTTGTTCTTTATGCTGGATTTTATGTTGCTCAACAATTGATTTAACTGGAGTTCAGTTACATCTTTTCACACAAACGAGGAATATTCGTGAGTCACAGCCTTCCATGCAGCCTATTTAGCTGCAACTGCTGATGGAATCTACGATTTTTCACAAATACTAGGGGATTCGTTAATAATAATTTTGCAAAAAACGCCCTGTCCAGAGAACTGTTATCTTCAAAAGTTTTATCCTCACTTGATGACATGATGTACATCGTCTTTGGTATACTATGAAAGCACAGGTGTACACGTGGGAGGTAACACCAATGGGTGGGGGGAAACAATTCTCGACCTGTGCTTAGGCAGATCTAACAGTAGTTCATGCTAGCCCTGGCGCTAGCTTGGATAGTTTGCCTTAGCTTTACCTAGAGCTAGTATTCGTTTATTCACTCGATTTTGAGCGAGAGCTAGATCTAAGGAGTAGTTCATAACCCCTAGAAACTTAGTTTTGTTCACTTCACCCAATATGTCAGTTGACAAAACTGCATGGTTGTCGTTTATTTGAAAACAAATTCAGTATTTTACTATAACAATGTGCATTAGAATAAAACAGCTGCAGAACGTAAGTCACATCTAATCTTACAATTACTGCATGGACACAACTATAAACATCAACTGACTTACGGCCAATCCGGTGTATTCACAAGCATGCACTTGTTTAAAATGAATGTCCCACTTTATCTGAATACTTTTTAGCAAGAAATATAACCATAGCATGTCTAAGGGTAACCGCATAGTGGAGCGGCCATACAAGCGACGATACAAGGGAAGAGAAGAGCGACGAATACAAACACACGCACTTAAATATAACATCGCATAGTGGGGAGAAGAGCAATGCGACAAAGAGCGCTACGACCAGCGATAAGAGCGAAGGAATCAAACATACTTGTTTTTGTCGCTATTATTGCTGGTCGTAGCGCTCTTTGTCTGAATTAAAATGTATGTAAAACTGTTTATTCGCGAAGTGTTTGTCAAAAATGGTGCTACAAGAAATCAACTAACTTTAAATAATTTATAATAGTACATTTTCTAAATAAGATTTATTATTAATTGCATTATTTATTATGTAGAAATTCAATTTAAAAATCAGTGGATGTCGCTCAATAAAATTCAACATTTTGAATAACAGTACATTACTACTAACAATAAAAATGATAGACAACCTCCATTACCCATTTAATTTCATAACAGAGATTTCTTGTCAAGTAATTATTATTGTTTAATATTAATTTGCAAAAACAAAAATTAACAGTTAAACGCTTTGTAAATGTAAATAAAAGAAAAACTTAAAAGTGTCGCCGTATTTTAAATAAAATTTCCCATTTGTTAATTTATACAAATTATTGCATTAGAAAATTAATTTTAATTCATGTAATTTACATAATTATTTTTTAACATTGTAATTCAATTAAATTTTATTTTTTACAAACAAACATTTTGAATGTTTCTCTGACAAATGCCGCATTATTTGTCGATCTATTGTTTTCTCTTGATCTTTCCGGTATCAAGTACGCCCACAGAATTGGGGAAAGATGGAATTTGCTGCACATTTAAATCGAAAGTCTTACATGCCTTCACCTATAATATTGTGTAGGAGACAGATGGAAATATTCAATGAAGAATTTTCCGTTAATAAGAAATTCATTGTGAGGGAAAGACGAAAAAAAAAAAACCCCAAAAAACAGGGCACTAGTGAACAAGATAAAAAAACAGCAGAAAAATATTACGTAGTTGTCGCTCTTATCTCCGCACTACTATGCGGTGTCATTTCTTTACTCACAGCTCTCTTTGCTCTGTCACGCTTATTGCAGCTTGTATCGCTGCTCCACTATGCGTTTAATAGGAATAGAAGATTTGTAGGTTGCATAAGTATAAAACCGTTATTCTGTTATCTATTTTTTCTCTACAGATCTATTTTTAATCTATTTTATTAAATTATTTAAATTTAATTTTTTTTAAAAGTTTTGATTACTCAATGCAATCATGTTGAACTTAATTTCAAGAAGTATTCAGGAAAGGTCCTAAGATATTTTCCTGGCATTAAAATCCAACTTTTAAATAGTGCAAGTCCTTTCAAATAATATCACTTGTAACAGTATTTATGTATACTTTACCTGGCTTTGTCCAGACTGATTGACATGGAATTAACATAGAGCAAAAACTACTTAAGATGCAGATACAAAAATTTAAAGGGACCCTTAAAAAACAGACTGATTACAATATGTGAAAATCTTTGCAGGTATTATAATTTATTTCTTCAAATTTTCACCATTCCAATTTGAATATTTTATTTTTATTATAGCCAGAGTCTTACACCTTTCAGTTAATTGGAAACAATTATATACTTTTATAAAAAAAAATAGTCTTTTTGCAATAGATGTATTAATTTTGTAATTGCAAGTAGAAAGTGAAGTAATTTTTGTTCAAATCTCCAGTAGTACATTATAATAGAGTACATGTAACAAAGTCGAGTGATTTTTACATTTTTTAACTACCTTAAAACATTTTTTGTAAATTATTTAAATGAAATCGTAAAATTTACTACGGCTTTCTAACAATGTAACTTTTAACCGTTCCAGGGTTAACAAACTAAAAACACAAACAAAAGTCAACGAAAAATGCTTCTGTATTTCAATTAAATTCAAACATCAGCTGTTACGTATTATAAATCTGAAGTTTTTTTGCATAAAAGTAAAAACTTCAAGCGCAGCTAGGGCGGAAATTTTCTTGAGGACGACTAAGATATTTTCTTGCCGTAAGACGCAAAATTTTCCATCCAGCTACTATTGTAGTACAGTAAAACTCCAACTATCCAAATCGCTTTCAGAATTTCAGGGAAAAAAATTAAGACGGCAACGTACTGCGATTTGCAAAATAATGATTCTGTCTATTCGCGCTATTGCATATAGGCTTAAAATTGGTGAGCGAAGCACACAACACTCTGTGTATTAAAAATTCTCCCAATACTTGGTAGGCGTGCGAAGCACACCATGTATTGTGCATTGGAAATACTCCCACGGGGGTTGGGGTGCGAAGCACGCAATGCACTGTGCGTCTGCCGCTTCTCAGTGTTTAGTGTCAAGCTCACATGTGCGTACTTAGCGGTGAATGTGTTAACGCGATGATAGTACTCAAACGTTAAAGGTATAATACGTGTAGTATGTGCGGATAGTTTACTCCAGTCGCGTAAACGCAAAACCAATCCCGAAAAGATTAAAATAGACCCTTTTTTCAGGAAAAATCCAACTATCCGAATTTTTTATTATCCGAATGGGGTCCGGTCCCAATTGATTCGGATAGCTGGAGTTCTACTGTAAATAATTTGCATTTTACTGTCGAACAAACTTTATTAAAACATGGACATTCGTATGTACAAAAATAATTGAGGTTATGTCTAGAATATACAGACACATATATTCATTGATATGTTCATTGATGTGTTGTTGTTTCAACAGTTGTTTTACTGAGATATGGTTTAGCGGGCGGAAAAGTGCCCATATAAAAATCATTGAGTATACTTTCTAGCCCTCAAAGTATGCTCAATGCATTTTATATGGGCATTTTTCTGTCTGCAGGATGATAAGCGGTTCTTTTTACCCTATCAATGATTCAGAAAATACTTTTAAAGTAGTAGCTGGAGGTTAGATATTTTTACTTAAATATTTCGATTTACCAATTGGCTTTTTTTAAATATGGTTGACGAAACATGTTTGCAAATTCGCAAATGAGATATACACTCACAACTCATAAAAAATTACTACCTACCCAAAATGTTAAAAATAAACATTTCACTAGAATAATGATTAAATTATTACAAATAAATATTAATATTTTTGTAGGAATTCGGCAATTTTTTCCCACCTGTTTATCAAAAACATGTTTTTTTTAAATTTTTTAATTGCCACTGTAATTTGACTGTACAAAGGTAGCATGATAATTAGCCTTTTAATTGGAGTCTCTTAATTGGAATGAATGATTGGATGAGAAAATAACTTTCTTAATTTTTGTATTAAAATTTAATTTTTAAATGAAAAAGCTTACATTTTTCTAAGGGACGATTAGACACTATAAGTATAGAGCTTTATTTTTAGCGAATTTCCATAGGAAAAATGAGCTATTGCAGTGGCCCTTATGGTGAGACCCAAGGTCGGGAGTAGCAAATGAGCACCGATCATGGTCCCCAGAACACGTTTTGGGGTGTCATTAAAACTCATATATATATGTTACAACGAATAACTGTTTTTGAAATTGTTCGTTTTAGAATATTTCGGGTCCCACGTTTCGGGACGCCAATTCTACAACGAATATTCTTTTCTAGAGGAATTAAGTTGTAGAATAATTCGTTTTGGCCACAACTGCAACGCGTCGTTTTTCACGTTGGCAGCGCCAATTCTACAATGAACAACCTTTGTTTTGAATAATTGTGAATTCTTCGTTGGAGAATAAGTTATTTCCACCTACTGGAAGTCTTATAGGCAATCTCACTTTGTTTGGCCTAGGTGAAATAACTATGTGTCGAATATTCAGTTCACTGACTATTCTGACAAAAAACTTTACTTTATACTTCCAGTAATTTATTTTTAATTTTAGCTCAGTAAGAACACAAGTTAATAATTTTACTTTTTGTAAACCTCTGAAGAGTGAGTACACTGGAACTAACCTTGTAAATTGCTTATTTGTGCTTGCAATTATTTTATGAAATTTCACTTTATCAATTCTTAATCTAAAATTCATAAACTATTGGGATATTTGAATACTAGGTGTTTTTGTAAATAATAACCTTTTATAAAACAAAATAAAATTTTAATAATTTCTTTTTTCTAATTTTAAACATAAAACAAAATTCTTGTATTTAATAGTTTCCAAATAAAACCAAATAATAACTTCCTTCTCAAATAAAATAATAACTTTTTTAAAACTATAAGGCAGAACTAATCTCTTAATTTATTATAGTTTATTTTAATATTTTATTTCTCAATTGAATTTAATTTATACTTTAATGAAAATTTGAATTTACGATTTAATGAATTTACTTCTTTAATTAACTACAAATATTTCTTAATCTAACATCCTACGTAACCCAGTATTTAAAATAAATTTATTTGAATTTACTTCAGGCAATTTAATAGGGACTAACGTATTTTACGCTTCTACCGACCTTTTCACACTTGTCCAGGCGTCGCGACGTTTGTGGTTATATCCGCGAACGCTGTCCAGTGATGACGAGCTACAGATGTTCTGCGTGCTGATAGAGTTGTCTTGTGTGTGAAGGTGGTGTCCTGTAGGGTTGTCTGGATGTATGATGGATGTCTTCTTAAAGATGGATGTGGTGATGCCGTGTCTGCTATCCCGGTTCGTCTATTCCCTCGTAGCTACAGTCGCATGTCCTGGTGGCTGCCTGGTAGTGTCCTGGAGTCCTGTCTGGAAGCTATACGAATCACTCCATGTATCAGCTGTCCTGTAGGCTATGTTTTTCTTCCAGAAAATCCCAAGTTAGGCCAACTTGTATAGACTAAGTTGCCACTGAAGTTCTTGTAGAGTTAATGCGGTGTCTATTGCTGCATCCCAGATGATAACCGCAATGCCGTATCTTCCTACTTGTTATAAAAATTTAAAGTTTAACGAAGAAAATACTCAGCTTCTAGCACGCTAAAGTATTTTATAAAAAACAAGTATCTGCTCTCGATGCGTTAACTTACATCGCAGAAATAAAAGGCTATGCGCGATGCGTTATATTACGTCGAAAAAATAATGAGGCTCGATGCGTGATGTTACATCGCAAAAATAATCAGGCTCCCGAGTTTCCCCGAGCAATCGTTTATATATGGTTTTTCGGCACTATTTCATTGCCAACCTAAGCTTTCTACCACTGTATTTCCATAATGCTTTAAAATCCATTTTTTCGCCAATTTCAAACTACTAGTCTACGTAACTTTTCATCCTGAATTTTATTATATTTTTTTCATAATTTTGTAACATGATTTAGCCTTTGTTTTAATTAAGTTTCTATTGTTTCTTTGAGTACGCCCCTTTTCGTAAACTGGTCACCCTGTTCTCCTTCCATCAGTCTCGTCTTTGGACCTCCCCTCTACTGTCTTGCGTTCTTATCTGGCTTCCCTCAGTTTTGTGCTATGGAAATCCTTTTTCCATATAACTCTTCCAGGGTTTTTCCGATTTTCCTGAAACTGACATCATTTTCCTCAGCTCGTTGTTACCTTTCCACACGAACTCGAGTGACGTTCGTACGACTCCTGGTTCGCGTACACGACCCGCGCGCGTTTTTCCGCGGCGATTTTTCCCGGAAAAGTCTTAATTTTACACTTCTTTCGGTTTTTCTTTTTCCACTTTCCTTGTCCGTTGGTTTTCATTTACTAGCCGGATTTTCATCTCATTTCTGCTTCTGGTTGTCTTGCTGTGAGGTTAGGGACTTCAACGATTTTTCACAAACTAGGGTTTTACTTTACTCCCGAAACATATTTCAAATACTGGATTATTTTTACATAACTACTTCACTTACATATTATTTACTATTCTGAATTGTTAAAAGTTTGAGTTTAAATTTTCCATTAGCTGTAAAGGTGCAAATTCTATCCCCTTTTTCCTTTTATAAATTTTCTAGTTTTTCTTTTACATTATAAATTACATTTATCAATACTAAAACTTGTTTTAGTTAGAATTTAAAAAACTTTATTTTTAACCTACTTTTTTATCCTTTAAACTTTATGAATTACCATTAACTTTTTTATATGACAAAATTTCGCTAAAACTTATTTCACCTTTATTTTAGGCCTTTTTAAGAAAAGCCTAAAAAACCTTTTCTTTTTTAAATTAGAGGAATTTTGAAAATTTTCTCATTCTTTGAAAGCTCGTATCTTACGTAACTTTATGATTTTTTAATATCTAATCTTGCAGTAAATACACCCGCGGTTAGCGTAATGCATTTCCCGAAGATTTTTATTTTTTATTCAAATCTTGGATTTTGGCTTCCCGTAGGAATCTTTTAAGTAATTTTTATAAGTTCCCAATCCTTTTCAGACAGGCAGGGTCCAAAAGTTTAATTCTACCCGATAACAGACCGCCCGCGTATACATGCTGATCTCGTGACCTACATTTGGCTTTAACTCCCGGCAAGTCCATATTATTCAAACTTACAAAATTAATTGCAAATTTAAACTCAAGACCTACAACGAGTTTTGTCCGTTGTAAGCTACCCCTCTTAAGATATCTGGTTTGATCGGCTCCGCCAAAAACCCAAGATATTGAAACCTTTTAAATATAATAGCATTCCTTTTTCATTTTCCTTATATCTTACTTCATTCTTATACCTAGTTCTGCCTTCCTAATCTAACAATTTACATATCACACATTCATAATATTTTTATACATTTTATACTATACTTTTCATTGTTCTTCTTATTCTCCATACTCTGAAATTACATTTACATAATATACCATGGTATACATTTCCTTTTTGAAATGCTCACTGGATGAGTTCACTTCCACTGAAAAACACATGTTTATACTGTACACTACTTATATAAATACAGGGACACATTTTAATTTGCCTGATAACAAACTAACAATATTTTACTGGGTTACGTTTTTATACTACTGTTATTTCCCCGCATTCATACTTCCCGAATTTTTATAATCCGCGTTTTATACTTTTACATTATTTTACCCTTTATGGTTTGACAATTTTTTATTTATTTGCCTAAGTGGCTTCAACTATAATAATTGAGAGTTTTTTTTTTTTTTTTTTCTTTTTAAGTGTACTAAATAGTTTTCCTTTGCTTTTCCCTAGTATCCTCCTTTACAACTTTCCATTACAGTTTCCTTTCCTTAATTGATTCCTAGGTTATAGCTTACTTTCTTCCTTCCAGAATCTTAACTACTTAGACTCTCCTAACTAATTTTACGCATAATTACCTTTTTCCCAAGTAATATGCAACCCCTATACACCCCTTACTCGTGTATTAGGACATTCCAGGCTCCTGAATTGTTTGTAGGTTTCAATCAAACGTTTTATTCCTGGATCTGTATGTACAATTTACTTTAAACAACAAGCAATGCCTTTGCGTGTAATCTAAAAGTGCTTAGGCCTTACCCTGTATCTATCAATGAGTCGAGTTATTTATTTAGGCCTACTCCATTCATTGCAACGTACTGTGTTCTCTCTCCCCACTGCCTGACCTTGATCTTGTTTCCGCTCAGCTGTTTTCAAACATCCCCTCCTGGCTAATTTGTTCTCTGCCCTTTACAATCTCATCGCACCGCTTGTGTTTGCATTCAATCAAAATATTTACATTTGGGATTCCCCAGTATGGCTAATCACTTTATGCATTAGGCCTACCTTTTCTTCAATACAATAATATTTACAGTGTTAATTTATTTTTGGATGACAACTTTACTTATTGAATATATGGTTTGAGATCTCGAACATCGTATTTTCCCTTTATTCTTCCTGTAACCCGGTCTTCTACAATATAGGTTTTATTTCCTACTCTTTCATTTATTCGGAAGGGTCCTGTGTATAAAAGAAACAGTTTTCTGGTCTCGCCTTTAAATTTACTCGCCATAATGCTAGTGTTCTGTGTTACTAACACTAAATCCCCTACATTGAAGTTTGTAAATCTGCGACCATGGTTTTGTTTAGCAGCTCGTTGGTTTCCGGCCCTTATGATCCTGGCCTGGCACTTCTGGTGTTTTTCGCGCACCGTTTCTTCTCCTGGATTTGGTTGTTCCCTCGGGAAGACTTCATCCCACACGTACCTCGCCTCCTGGCCAAACTGTATTTCCTGAGGGGTGTATCCTGTGGTGTCGTGCGGCGTTGTGTTTAGAACATCCTGTATATATTCTAGGTATTGTTTCCAATTTGCCTGTCGGTTGTAGCAATATGTTCTAAGCATTCGCACAATTTCTCGGTTCACCCTCTCCGCCAGATTTACTTGTGGATGTCTTATAGGGATTAGTACATGCCGAACTCTTTCTTCCTGGATCCACTCCTTCCAATTCCCTGAAGTAAACGCCTTGCCATAATCTGTTAGGATACTTTCGGGTTTGCCAACTTCTGCAAAGTACTGCCTCATTTTATCTATACTATTTTCGGTCGTAGGATTTCTTACTGTGTAAAGTTTTACATATTTAGAGAAAATATCCACTACCACTAATATATGTTGTACATTTCCTAAACCTCTTGGTAGTGGTCCTAAGAAATCAATCGCCACTACTCGGCCTATATTATTTGTTATGATTGGCCTACTTTGACCTATTAAATATTGGTTCGGGTATTTCGCTCTTTGACAAATGTCGCACTTTCTAATCTCTTCCATAATTTGATTGTTCATATATTTAAAATGCCACCTATTTTTAATCATGTTATATATCTTATTTCTTCCTGCGTGACCGTACGTTTCGTGCACGTGTTTTATGAATTCTTTTACCGTGTTCTCTGGTACTACAATTTTCAATATTCCATTTACAAATTTACATAATACATTATTTTCAATTCTATAATCTACTTTATTTACAATATCCTGTATTATTTCTAAGCATTCAGGGTTTGCCATCTGTCTGTTTCTCCAATCCTGCAATAACTGTGTAAAACCTGGATTCATCCTTATTTGTTGAATTCGCACTCTCCTTTTGTTTTCCTGTCTTACGCTGTTTTTGTTATTTATGGGAACTCGGTAATTACGATTCACAAAGGTGTCTGCTGCATTAACCTTCAGCTCATGAACGCAATTTTTACAACGTCCCGGCAATTCAGAAAAAACTGTATTATATTTTTCTATTAATTTCTGCAGTAGGTCTTCTTGCTGTTCCGTTAGTATAGTACCATGACTATACTCCTTTGTCAAAGTTATCTTATTGCATTTCTTCATTGGAACCGCTACATGCCCTTTTGCTCGGGTTACCGTCTCCCCTCCTTGTCTAAGACCACACAGCTGATTTTCCATTAGGCCTACTCTCTCTTTGTACCTAACGTGTTTCCTACTTAATTTAGTCTTATTTACATCAGAAGTAGCAGTGTTTTTAAATCTAACCTTCGATATTTTTCCACGCATATTAAACGGTAGATTTTGGTTACGTGTTTCTGCTCCTCCTACAGATATTAATTGTTTATGAGTTGATTTATTGTTTTTATATTTTTTATTACTTTTATTGCTAATCGAGTGGTCGGAAAAATTGCAGTGTAGTGTAGTGCTTGACTTCGCCTTATTTGGATTACAACGTTTACTAGAATATTCACAGTTATGGATACATTGATTGCGCCGCGACGCTTTGTTGGTAATTGGAATCTTTTCACCATTATACCTAACATTAATTGGCACATTAATCCTTTTTAATGCCCTATCACGCGGAATCTCGTCCTTGGCTTCTTTTGATAGCATCTTCGGTACGATATTTTGTTTGGCTTTCTGCCCCTTCCTTCGTTGAACTGACACCTCCCTCGATATCATCTTATTCAACCTCTCTTCGTTTTGTATCCTAACCTTATTGTTTTTCCTAGCTGTTGTCTCCGGCTTCCTGTCTTGACTGCTGCCGCACTTCCCTTCCATTACATCATTAATGCCTGTCTCACCTACTTCCGGTCCATTAACAATTTCAGCTTTGTTTACTAACTCGTTCATACTATTTTGATTAATATTTACTTTATTTGTTTTGAGTGTAGTATTCGTTGCCTCGATTTCGTCGGATTTAATTACCTCCGATTTAATTAAATTGCTCTTTTTATTGGTTTTATAGTATCGGGAATTAATATTAAAACATTTTCCTTTTAACCGTGTTATTGCAACTTTTTTATCAATAAACGGGATTTTAACATTTTCCTGACCTATTTTGAACATTGCAAATTTTTCTTGCATGTTTATTTTTGCCTGTAAACTATATAAAAGGTCACATCCCATAATTATCCTAGATTTTAGACCTTTTACTACCAAAAATTGTAAATCTACGCTTTTGTCAACCAGTTTAACTTCGATTAGGACTTGCTTGCTGATTTTTTGCACCTTCCCTTTTAATGCACCAATTATCTCTAAACACGCTACCGGTAATTCTAAGATTTTGACATCTTCCGCCTTCAATTGCTCGAGGTAATCTTGCTGGATAACGCTTACTTCGGCTCCGGTGTCAATTTCCATGTAACTAGCATTCGTTCCAAGTTCTACTGGAATCGCGGGTATTTCTTCTAACGGTTTTTCTTCTATAACTGGTTCATCCCTATTATCTAACAAGTCTTCCCTAATATTTACATTTAAACTACCTAACTGTTTAGGCTGACGTTCGCGCTCCTTTTCGACGATTTTTTCGCCTACTTCAGGTTCGATTCTACTACAAGGAGTAACTTTTTTATTTCCTAAATTTTCGGTGTTTACACGCGTATTTAATTTTTTAATATTATTTCTTTGTTTTTTTGTTTTTTCATCGGCCCTGTCATTCCGAAAAAATCCATCCTTTGTCAGAACCTCATTTCTTAGTTTTTCGGCTTCTGGTTAGGATTTGAGTTGGAAGGACGTGGTTTATTGGAGTTTGGGTGATTAGAGTTACTTGGGTTTTGAGCATAGGATCTGTGGATTGGTGGGTTATTCCGAGGTGTGAAATTATGCCTGTTTTCCGTTTCCTGAGCGTCCTGGGGTCTACTTCGCCGATTTTCCTCAATCATGTCTACATTATTTAAGAAATCTATCGCGTCTTGAATGGTTTCGCTAGGTTTACCTATGCTGGCTAATCTTATTTGCTCGCTGAAATGTTGCATCACCGTGAATACAAGGAAACCTTCAGGTAGGGGGGTTTCTAAATCTCGCGCTTTGTTTACTACCATACAGAAATATTCGGTTCTGCTAGCGTTTCCCCTTTCTACATACCTATTATTTTCTATATAATTCCTGACCGCTTTTTGTTTTTGGAGCGACCAGTAATTACTCAAAAAAGCCTCCCTAAACTCGGCATACTTCATCTCTTCGCGATCTGTTATATTAAACCATTCGAGTGCATATCCCTTTAGATGGCGTCTTATGAATTTTATTTTCTCCCTATCTTCTAAATAAGGATTCAACTCGTCCATTAACCCTTCTATCTCTCTTAAAAATTGTTTCGGCCTCTCTTTACTATTTCCCCAAAATTCAATTTTATTTACTTCGCTGTCAAACCGCGGCATTACAATTCCTACATTCCTACTCCCACTTCCCTGGCTTATCACGTTTCCTATTTTCTTTTCAACGCTCTGCACCCGACTTTCCATTGTCCGGAACCCTTTGTCTACGTTGTCTTTTATGGTGGTTGTGGTTTCCTCCAGAAAATGGATAGCGCCTTCAATTTCCCTAATCTTCTCTTCTCCCTTGGTGTGTTGCTCTTTACACCTCACGCTTTCTTCCTCCAGGCTTCGTTCCAGGTCTCCCAGCTTTCCAGAAATAACTTTGTATAACTCTTTCTGCTCCTTCTCTCGCTGTAGCCTTTCTGCTGCCTTTTCTTCCCGGATTTTTTCATCCTTGAGCCGTCTTCTTTCCTCTTTCCTTTCCCATTCTTCCTGTTCCCTCTGCTGCCTGGCCTCCTCCCGTTTCGCCCTGGCCTCCAGTTCTTCTTGTTTTTCCTTCCGCCTGGCCTCCTCTATTTCCTTTTCCTTCTTCGCCCTTGCCTCCAGTTCTTCTTTATCTTTCTTCGCCCTTTCTTCTTTGTCCTTTTTGTATTGTTCGAAGAACTCTTTCATCGCTTTATCCGCCATTTTACCTTTTTAATTGTTTAAATTTTTTAAATTTGTTTTTATCTGTCGCGTCGGAAAACTCCCAATTATTTTTAATTAATTTTACACCTATTTTTTAGGCCTACGCCCCCCAAGCTTCCGATTTTACCGCGACAAATTTAATATACTGGTTAATTATTATTATTTGTTTAATTTTCACTCCCCCTCTGAACCTTAATACGACACGAAACCGGGAAATATTTCAGACACGGGAAATAGCAGTAGTATGGCTTAATATTAAACACAATTCTAAAGCTAACACACACAGTTTTAAGCACAAATAATTTTACGTTAGTTCTTTGACCTATTTTTACTTTCGGTTAACTTTTTAACCACAAGTGAAATCGGCCAACACCGAAGGGCGCCAATTCTACAACGAGTCGAGCCCCACGTTGGCTGCGCCAATTCTACAACGAATAACTGTTTTTGAAATTGTTCGTTTTAGAATATTTCGG
>JAGFPH010001489.1:233022-248437 GCA_018207615.1 Philaenus spumarius | reverse complement strand
CAGTCTCTTTTCTTCTCGCTTTTTCTACTGTCTTTTTAGTTGGTTTTGGCAGTCTCTTTTCTTCTCGCTTTTTCTACTGTCTTTTTAGTTGGTTTTGACAGTCTCTTTTCTTCTCGCTTTTTTTACTGTCTTTTTAGTTGGTTTTGACAGTCTCTCTTTTCTTCTCGCTTTTTTTATGCAAACACTTCGATTACTTTATTCAAATCCAGATTTCTAGCGCGTTCATTTTCAATAATCAATACACTGAGCCCAAACAGTCTCTCTTGGGCTAATTGAGCACCTTAAATAATTTTCAATTAGCTCTAATTTGGAAAATGAGCACTCCGCATTCGCCACAGTTACTGGTAAGGTCAAGAAGAAGTAAAGCAGTGCGCAAGTCCGGAAAGCTAGATGCGGTTGACTAGTTTTCCAAAAAGAGGAGACCTGCTAACTGTCGTATTGATGTTTTTTTTTAAATATATGATTTCAGTGCCATTCTAAAACAGTTGATTTGAAAACTAATGTCGACACTCAAATCCTCTTCATATTCTTTGGCCAGGGCTTTCACTTTCTTAGACAATTCAACATCGGTTGCCTTCAGTACAAATCTTGGGGAAAGAACTGAGAAAAGCCTACTGATTTTTATCATAGCTTCGAACCTAATAATTGTTAAGTGGGCAATCACTGTGTCCAGAGTTGGATAAAAAACAGATAGGCCTACTTTGAAATATTTTTCGCTGCCTGTCAAAGTCTCGTCTTGGTAAAGTTTATTAAAATGCTTCTTTACTTTCTTATTTCTTATAAATAAAAATAAAAAATCTTCTGTTGCAAACAATAAATTTTAATATAAGCAAAATTTGCTTCTTTTTTTAAAGGTATGACGTGGTTGTAAAATAAAACTACAAATATAGGCCAGTCGGTAGAGGTAATTTTAGACCAAAAGTTCCAGTAATTTACAATACGGCTGATTTTTTTTTATAAGTACATTCAAGTATGTAGATTTACATAAAAAAAAGTTTACCAGCATATCGATTTCCCAAAGTCGAAAAAAAATCGATTATCATTTTTTTTCGATTATCCTTAATATTTCGAGCTGGGATGAAGATAGAGAAAAATAAAAAATACCACCGTGTAGGGGAGGTATTTTTCAACAAAAAAGGTCATATGTATTTATTTCGTCCGAGCAATGGTTTGTCTGGAAAAAATTCGAAAATGCAGGTATGTATTTTGCAGCAGGGGAAATCACTAATAGGGGACATCTTATTCATATATGAAGCGTTGGCTCATTCTAAATTGGCCAAATTTTAATTTATCGAATTGAAACTTGACGTAGGAGTTAAAATATATATTTTAAACATTTATGCTGAGTCTCAGCTTGTTATCTTGAAAATGAACCGATCTAGGAGTCGATTTCGATTATCGATTTTAGGAGTACCGGACCCACGAACTAATTTCAATCTATTCCAGTTTCGTCAATTTTTGGAATATCAACACCAAATTTGTTTTACAAGTTGAGTACACCAGTATAAATATTCTTAGTAAGTATGAACGATTTTTTTCTTGTTATTTTTAAAAAACGAGGCGCTTGAAAATAGTCTTCTGTTTTACCTATCTCGTTTTAACTATAACACTTTTGGATTCAACGACTCCATTTTCGACATTTTTGAACATATCGATTTAAAAATTGGTACAGAAGTTACAAATACAATTGTTTTTTGCTACACTTATTTTAAACACTATATTTTCAAAAATGACTAATCTGCAGCTGATCAACTCAAGCGTTTTGATGTAAAATCTAAAAAAGGTCTAAAATTATACTTTTTTAATTTACTTGTGCTTTTAAAAGTAAATAATGAAAAAGGTTTATACTCCTTGAACTTGTTTGAATATATATATTTAACTTGTAAAAAAACTTTCAGGTTGATATTTTTAAAATTCTCTATACTGGAGCCGATTAAAATTAGTTCGTGGGTCCGGTACTCCTAAAATCGAGAAACCCATTGATGAGTCAAGTGGCTCTAGATCGGGTCAAATTCAAGATAACAAGCTGAGACTCAGCTTAAATGTTTAAAATATATATTTTAACTCCTATGTCAAGTTTCAATTCGGTATATTAAAATTCGGCCAATTTAGAATGACCCAACACTTCATATATGAATAAGATGTCCCCTTTTAGTGCTTTCCCCTGCTGCAAAATACATACCCGCATTATCGAATTTTTTCCAGACAAACCATTGCTCGGAGGAAATAAATACATATAACCTTTTTTATTGAAAAATACCTCCCCTACACGGTGGTATTTTTATTTTTCTCTATCTTCATCATAGCTCGAAATATTAAGGATAATCGAAAAAAAATGATAATCGATTTTTTTTCGACTTTGGGAAATCGATAGACTGGTAAACTTTTTTTATGTTAATGTACATACTTTAAGGTACTTATAAAAAAAAAATCAGCCATATTGCAAATTACTGGTAGTTTTAACCTATACCGACTGGGCTAATAATATTATAATTTTTAATAAATCCTCGGGCCCTCTTGATCCGCGGACCTCCTCTCACCACGGACACCCCCCCCCCCCCCAATCGCGAGGTCTGCGGGGGTGTACGTATAACACATATGTTTGATCGGGGACTGCGAGGGACGTTACACCCCATTTCATAGGCGCAGTCAGTATCCAACCCCTGTGCTTGGTATAGGCTAAAAGCTATTTCAGTAACACCTTGTTATACCGTGACACTGATGGCGTTCTTGTGCCAAGATTTTTTTCAACCAATGATTTGCTGTCACGACTTTGTATTAGCATGTTCAGTCGTGGCGTATAATTATTTTGTACGGATTGAAAATAAACTAATTATTTAAATTTCAATCGGCGCCAATACCTTTGGATTTACATCACAAGTCAGCGACGGTTTATAATTGCCTGACTACGGCGGAGAAAAGCAAAGGGGTTATACAGTTAGGCTTGTTTCACACTATTCGGTTTTGACCGTACGGCAAAAAACCGAACGAGCGTTAATTGGTTCACACTATTCGGTTTACGCACGTTTTTATCCTAATAAGCTCAGTGTTCTAGAAATAAATGGTGCGTTGTTATAATGAACCGTGAATACATTTTAGAAAACTAAATAAATTTTATTCCTTTTTTTAAACTAGCGTAAAACACCTATAAAAAAAATTTATAAATTTAATTTGTTGTATTAAATAAAAGAAAAATACGAATTCTTTTATAAATTATAGCACAGCATTTAACTTAAAATTAAAAATTAACTTGTGGAGGAAGGAAAATGACAAACTTGACTTGGAAAACCTGTATTATTTCCTTTATAAATAATAATTGTTAAGTATATTTGCACTTTTTGAAAAATACAGAAAATAGCCTATTTTTAAGTGTCAGCTACAAATAATTCGCTGTTCATTTATTTGTTCTAGGGACAGTTATTCTCCGTCTGGGGTGGGGACCTTGGAAACCTATTTACAAAATCCCTTACAACCATCCCATCTTGAAAATTTGTAATGAACACACATTTCTTGTGATACTCAGGGATAGTGTAGCTTTTTATTTTAAAAAATGTTTCAATTGGTTCAGATTACCCAATACATACAAACGACCAAATTTTACCTCTTTATAATATTAGTATAGATAATCAACTTGTTGAAACCATTCGTTCCAAAATGTTCAAATTTAAAACTTGTTTTCAGAATAACCCAAAAACAGCAATTTTTTATAAAAAAATTACCAATAGTTAAGTTTTGTTCAACAATTAATTTCCTATCTAATGGTATAACGTCGAAATTATCAAACAAAGGGTAATAGTAAAACAGTGTCCATTTCGTTACAAATATACCTAAATATCGTTTTTCTCTGGCACTGAGCTACAATATACGATCGGCACCAGTAAAATTAATATTTATAAAATGATTGCAGCGAGCGTGACTGCACATTAACTCGCATTCAAATTGTATATTGTCTTTATTTATCGTATGTAGTTGTAAGCTACCAAGGCTGTTAAATATTTTAATTATAGACTTAATGTCATCTAAAACACCTTGGCTTTCCTACACGTCCGCCATTTTGGTTACAGTAACCATTACAATAATTGTAAACGTAAATACACCGGGACGTATTCTCCATTTTTATCATTTGCATCAGAATGTTTTATTATACACGCCTGCATTTGCTCCGCTGTGGCAGGTTCAACGTAAACTGTTAAATATTAATGGTTTAGTGATTTTATTATTATCTAGGGGAGCTTCTATCCCAACCCTCTTCCTTCAACCGAAACAATGGCGTTTAGAGGTGATTTTGACTACTAATATTTTACAACCAGTATTGCACTTCAGGGCTATAGAATACAAGGGCTAGACCAGTCCGCCAAGGAAAGCGTTCCCGAGCTGCCACTGTGATGACGTCACGGTGGTACCTTCAGCTCCATTCCCACCGCTTCTCATTAGTATTCTTTGCTACAATAATTTCAATTTCTTAGAAAACATGTAACATTTTGATGAAGCGCTCTTCTTTAATTTTAGTATTGACACTACACAAAGCAATAAGTAGACTGTAAGCAATTAGTTTAAAGATGTAAGAAGAAGACAGGGTTACAATAAAACTAATTTGTAGGTAATAAACCGTTCTAGTGTACTAATGTTAGCATACTTTTAATTTGATTCTCTGAAACATTTCTGAAAACTAAATACGAAATTGAACAAAATGTGTCACATTATTGAAAATAATTGTATTTATTACAATAAACCACCAAAACTTGAATTTCATACTGCAGTTTAATAAAACATGTGTAATACTTATAAAATTTAATAAAACACAAAAAAGTTATAAATACTTATACATAATGAGTAGCTTATATGCAGATATGCACATGACATAATAATTACTGCTGAGATAAAATAAAACTGCTTTATAGAAATTTTCCTTCCTTAGGGAAGGGAACATTGCCTTAGGGAATACTTAATTTAATAGTTGAATTTTAACAATTGAACTATTTAAATTTAAATTGACACTGTGCAATTTAATTTAGTCTAGAAGTTTAACTTAAAATTATGTTTTATTTTTTTATTTTTGTCATCAATAATTTTATTACTCTAGGTTTTAATTTGATTATAGTTATTTGTATATTATATTTTTATTTATATCTAATTATTCTGAAAATTTTAAGTGCATTTTGCTAGTAAAGATTTTTTTTACCATTTGAACTTTATAGCTGCAGAAGAAATTACTTGAGGATCTTGGTAACTTTTCAACATAAAGTAATCTCGCTTGCAACTCTTAAATTAAATAAATAATATGTTTTAATGATTATTTTAATTTTAAGCTGATTACTTAAAATTTGTTGTTTTTAAATTTTGAGTTATCAATAATTACCGGTGCTCTAAGTTTAAATTTTATTATTATTTATATATTATATATTTATTTGTTTATATCTCATCATTCTGAAAATGTTTGATCTAATGTACTTTGTTGGTAAAAGTGTTTCTTCGAATATTCAAGTAACACTGCAGACAATATTACTTGATAATCTTGGTAATATTTCATAAAGTAATCTCGTCTGCAACGTAACATTAAATAAATAAATACCTTGCTAAACATATAATTTAAGTGATTGTGTATATTGTATAATTGTTTTAAAAAATTCATGGAATGCCTCTTCGAGAAAATTAGCACTGAATATGCGTCAAAAGGCGAAAATCTTGCGAAATTATATACCTTCTTTAAAAACGTGTACTGAGCAAAATAATTGCTCAATATTCACCAAACTTGCTAAACATATAATTTAGGTGATTGTGTGTATTGTATAACTTTTTAAAGAAATTCATGGAATGCCTCTTCGAGAAAATTAGCCTTGAATATGCGCCATAAGGCGAAAATCTCACGGAATTAAATACTTCCTTTAAACACTTGTACTGAAAAAAATCATTGCTCAATATTAACCAAACTCGCTAAACATATAACTTAGGTGATTGTGTGCATTGCATAAATTTTTCAAGAAATTTGTGGAATACCTCTCCGAGAAAATTAGCTTTAAATATGCGTCAAAAGGCGAAAATCTCGCGGAATTATATATCTTCTTTAAACACTTGTACTGAACAAAATAATTACTCAATATTCACCAAACTTGGTAAACATATAATTTAGGTGATTGTGTGTATTGCATAGTTTTTTAAAGAATTATCGTCTGCAACGTTTTATCAAATAACACGTAAGAGCTAAGGCGAACCGTGCTTACGCGGCGTGTCATGGTACCAGAGTGACGTCACATAGGAGGGGGGGCGAGAGGAAGTTTGGGACAGTCGGCGAGCGTCAACATCAAAGGTGTGGACCAGCCCTTGTATTCTAAAGCCCTGATTGCACTTGCACAAACATTTCGTTGGATTATGTTTTTTAAATCTAAGATGCAAACATCCTTTCCGCTTAAAAAATTCAACATACTGCCACTAAAATATTTGTATGTCTTTAAAGTTTTAGATCATAATATGCCATCCTAGTAACTGGTAAAGAGCAATAATTCGACAATCTTTTCGGAACACGAATCGAATAGTTCAATTTTCTGGACAATGCGCTTATGAGATTACTCCAATTTAATTGAGAATCAATTGTCAAACCGAGAAATTTTATACTTTCTACTTCAATTAGTTGATAATTTTTTGCAGAGTCATCTATTGCGCTACAATCTTTTCTTTTTTTTTTCTTTGCTGAAAATAAGTCGTAATTTGTTTTTATAAATTTAGCATTAGATTAAGTTTGGTGAAATACCCTATGGCTTGATTTAAAGTTATTAAATATTTAATCTCTAAAGGGCTGTGGTCTTGATCAGATATGATGATGGTTGTATCATCTGCATACATAAGGACTGAGTCCCAACTCAAATGTAATAGCAGGTCATTGATGTTATATAGTATAAAGAGAACAGTACCCTTGAGGTACACCATGGTTAACTGTAAGTATGTCAGACTTGAGCACTTTTCCTTCAGCACCTGTAAGATCTGCATAATAAACTCTATTTTCCAATTATGTTGTAACCCATTTCAGTGCTTTTTCATGAATACCATATCTTGTTAATTTATTTAAAAGCAGACCATGGTCCATACAATCAAGTGCTTTGATCAGGCCTATAAAAATATTAATAAAGTTTTCTTTGTTATCAAGAGCAGTTAAAATTGCATCAACATTTTTAATTGTAACATCTTAGGTATGTCCACGCTCATGCGCTTTCCCTTTTATCTTCAACTTGCTCTTCGTCTTTCCTTTCAACTTGACACTAGCTCATGCCTTGCGGTATGCCTCTAGAGACATTCAATTTTTTGTCCACACTTGTTCAACAGTTCATTCCTCACAAGATGGAATAGTGGGACACGTGCGATTAGTTCTGCTTTCATTGTGATTTCGCGGAGTAACAAAAAAAAAAAAAAACCTCGAGCGATCTGGACAAAACATTTTTTGAGAAAAGCAATGAAGAATTATGAATGGAAATTTACGTAGATAATGGTTTGTTCAGGAATCTCGGAGGGAAACTTTCATGAACTGTTGACCATAATTGAGCCGTAAATTTAAAAAAAAAAACACTCGCTTCCGAAATTCCGTTTCTCCTGAAATCAGGCAGGCGATTACGTAAGGTTCTTAGCTCACGGAGGGTTTCTATCGTATCTATTTAAAGTGTCAAGCAATGCATTAGAGTGTCCGCGATAAACGGTAGCGATTTATACGCAAACCACGGTGATTCGTGCACATTTTCCGCGGCAGAATCCGTCTTCGCTTTTTTCACTTTTGCGTGTTCTTTGGCAAGATATGATCGCAAGCTTTTGTAACAATTCAAAATATTGATAAACAAAAAACATAGTAAATAAATTAATCCAAGGAAAAACAAAGATTATGAACTTTTATTTTATAGTTGCGAACGGGAATGAATGCCCGCGACATTTAACGGTAATAGTCTGGAATACGAACGCAAACAGCTAAACGAATCGACGACCATCACTATTTAATTAAATCAAAAACAATTTCACTGCTTTTCAATATATAACTAAAATAATCCATCTATCTGGTAGAGTTATAAAATAAATGAAATTCAAAGTTTAAAGATAGGCCTAAGTAACATTTATGAAATACAAACTCATTGCGATCGTCACGGCATGAACGAATCATCATCACGAATTTATCTAACATTAATTTATACAATCAGCTGTATTTTATAAGTAACAAATAATTATTATTTTCGGCAATAGACAAAGAGTATAAAAGCTAAATTATAGAATGACAAAGATAATAAGGAGTTATTCGGTATTTTCTCTATTTTATCCAAGTAATTATACCTTCAATATTAACTATCATATTTTCATTAAAATTCTAAGAAACATATCAAAATTATAATTTAAAAGTCATTACATTTCTTTTTTTTTTACATGCTCACTTATTCATTACCATTTAAAAAGAAAAGGAAATTTTCTCTTCAACAAATGAAGCCTAAAAAAAAGATTATTATTCTGGTAAAACGGCGAATATTTGCCTATAAAAATGAGGCCAGACTTAAAGGATCATAAAAAGAGATTTAATGAAGAATAAGTGTCAAAAAATATAAATATTTGAATTCAAAGATCCCATATAAATCAGAAGATCTTAAAATTGGTGAGATCATTCCATATTTTATAACCTCATTTAGAATATTTTTCATTTGAACTTAACTTTGAAGTTAATCAGAACAATTACTTATTATTATAGACAATTTTTTTTATGAGTACCGGTATCCAATAACATTTTATAAGTGAACAGTTATTTTGTGTGATTATAAACTTGTGTGTATTTATATATCTTGTGTTCATCTTCATATCATCTATCATCTTTTATATTTACGTACAATTAATTTCTCTTGTTTGAACAATTATTTATTGTCATATTTATTTCGTTGTGATATTTTTATACTTTCTTTGGGAAAAGACGGCTCTAACCTTACCCGAGATTAAGACTTTCGTTGCTTTACCAATTGTTATTCTGGCCTAATCACTAATATTTTTGGATAATAAATAATCTTGATTTGTTATTTGTAATATTCCATGTTTTTATTATTTTACTATCGAATATTTGAATTAATATAATTTAAAATTTATGTTAACTTTCTCAACGAGAGATTTCTTTCTATATATTTTTTTTTATAAATATATTTGTGTTGTAGTACTTTTTATTTTAGTTTTCACTTTTTCGTAACCAGAATGGTTGACGTCCCGTACACAACGCCGGCAGTAGTCTGTACTCTTCAATAAAATTTAAAATTGCTTCCGAAGACTGCGACATTATGACTAGTTTAAACGGAATGAGGCAAGAAAATCCAAAGGTGTTTGATTCACTTGCAATAAGGCATGTGCTACCGGGAAGAGGCATACCTTGCCACACGTTCCCTCCACCGTGCGTCGTGTTGAAGATGAAGGACATAGCTTATGGTGCTCTTGCAGTTCAAAAACACATACTGGTTTTCCGATATAATATTATTGTTATTTAAAATGTGTTACGAGTTGTTTCATATATACTTTTCAAAACATTTTGAAAAAAAAAGGAAGAATGGTTATAGGTCTATTATAATTCCGAACATCCTCAGGGTCAACTTTTTTGAAAAGTTGTTTAATCTTTGCTAGTTTCAGTTGGTTGATAATGAATGTAAACAAACATGTGTTGCTTTTGATTTGAATCATATGTTTTATCTGTTATAGGACCCCAAATTTCCACTTTTTTACGTTTTAAAATAAAAAACCCTTTCTTAGTGTGCGTCTATGACTCCATACGAACATACCTACAACTGTTTGCATCGTTATTTAAGTAGTTGTTGCTCTATGTTGATTCTATGTTTGGTCAGTCAGTCAGACAGGACAAAACCGCAGAGTGTTCATAAAGTCCCCCTTTATTAGCGAATTTCCATAGGAAAAATGAGCTATTGCAGTGGCCCTTATGGTGAGACCCAAGGTCGGGAGTAGCAAATGAGCACCGATCATGGTCCCCAGAACACGTTTTGGGGTGTCATTAAAATTCATATATATATATGTATATATATATGTGTGTGTATATATGTGTTCGCACTCTAGCGATCGCATTTTAAGTCCGATTTGGTCCAAATTTGGTACACGTGTTGGTTGTGTAAGTGGCTCGGACGAGTTCGTTAGCCAAAAAAATCCAACAACCGGAAGTAAGTTTTTTGACCGGAAGTAACTATTTTTTGAGATTTTTACTATGAGAATGATTTTTTTTTTAGAGTTTTTTCTAAAAATATAAATGTAAGATGTTATTCTGCACATTTTGTTTTTTTACGCGACCTTATAGCTCGCTTGGTTCCCCCAAAATCGATCAAAACGTGAAATACCGTAGAAGTACCCGGTTCAAAGAAAATGTGGTGGATTCTACCGTGGGGCTGGCGTGCGAAGCACGCAATGCTTTGTGTGTTGAAAATAACCCTAATACGAGGTTTGGCGTGCGAAGCACGCAATGCATTGTGTATTGAAGACAATCCCAATATGTGGAATGGCGTGCGAAGCACGCAATGCATTGTGTATCGAAGACAATCCCAATATGTGGAATGGCGTGCGAAGCACGCAATGCTTTGTGTTATTGAAGATACTCCCAATATGCGGAATGGCGTGCGAAGCACGCAATGCATTGTGTATTGAAGATACTCCCAATATGCGGAATGGCGTGCGAAGCACGCAATGCATTGTGTATTGAAGACAATCCCAATATGTGGAATGGCGTGCGAAGCACGCAATGCTTTGTGTATTGAAGACAATCCCAATATGTGGAATGGCGTGCGAAGCACGCAATGCTTTGTGTTATTGAAGATACTCCCAATATGCTGAATGGCGTGCGAACCATTTTGCAGCTATTCAGCACCGTCGTGAATAGACCTATTTCCCAAATTGTTGGTCGAAACCCTAAAATATCGGTCTATAAACTTAATTTTGGAAATTTGCTCAACTCACGTCAACGGTTCAGCTGCGTGGTCGAATTATTATTTTTGTTATTGAAAATAAGTTAACAAAGCTTTGTATACATCTTGTGTTGTATAACAGGACAAATTTGTTGACATATCTGAACCTCTATGATTTTTGAGGGCTTGAGGGGGGCAGGGCGGTGAACAATTTTAATTTTAAATGTGAAGGTAGGTCGCGTAATACACCATTTAAAAGTTAATTAAAAGAGAAACAGAATGGCGCAAACTAGAGATTAGTATCTTGCTTAGTTTCAAAATAATGGACAATTTAAGTTCTGGAAAATATTTTGTATCCTAACATCAAAGCAGGTTATCCTATACTCTAATACGAGCAATGTCTGTTTGTTTGTTTGTACGTACGAGCAATCTCGAGATCCAGCGGAAGGATTTTCTGAACGTTTGGGATTAGAGGCTTTTGGGTCTAAAAAATCGATTGGTGAAAACCACTACCTCAGGAAAACTCTTATTTTTCTAAACAAGTCATTTGAAAATTGAAATTTTTTAACATTGGGCGTATGGAGTTTAAAATCATTAAATCTGTTTATTGACTATAATAATAACAGTAATCAGCTGTTTCCTATAATATTTCCTATCAGCTGATTCCAAGCTTAAAACAATTTTGTTATTTCTGAACACAGGTTTTTGTGGAGAACGACATCTGTTGAAGTATTTTTATTTTATTTGAAGTATTGACATCTGCTTTCACAAGTTCTGTTATGCCTGATTTCGCCATTTAATTTGTGAGAAGAAAGTAAAACTTGGCCTAAATTCATAGTGCAGTAGTAAACTTTAATATAGGCCTGGTTCATTTCTGAAGCATATCTTTGAGGTTATGGTTAACCATGCAGTTATTGTTAATATATTTAGGTATGATTTCACAAATTAATTTATCAGAAAAAATAAAACTTCGCCGAAATTGATAGTGAAATAGTAAATTTTGTAATAGAAATGGCTCATTTCTGAAGCATTGCTTTGAGGATATGGTTAATCCTACAATATTATTCTTACTACATTTAGACTTGATTTCACAATTTACCTAATCATATAAATTTAATAAAAAGTTAAGAGCCACGATGGCCGTGGTTGTTAAGGCGTCAATGCTTTATCAATCGTCATGGCAACCATCAATGGAAATTCCAGGTTCAATCCCCATTAACCCCGAATAATTTTCTAAATGGTTTCTTAACAGACATCGTTGGCTGTGGTTCGGATTCCACGTAAAACTGTAGGTCCCGTCTTCATTAGCCTTAAGTGCAAAACAGCAGGACGTTAAAAAAAACAAATTTATAAAAAGTTAAACGAACAGAGCTCGGTCACCTGGTACTTAATTTGTTAATATTAGGAATAAGTAGGTTGTATATTATTTTCCAGAACTTTGTCCATGACTTTGAAACGAAGTAAGTTATTAAGCTTTACTTTGCGAAATTGTGTTTCTCTTTTAATAAGCTTTTCAATAGTGTACTACATGACCTACCTTTATATTTGAAATTTTTAACCCCCCTTACCCCCCAAAATAATAGAGGATCAGATATGTCAAAAAGTTTGTCCTGTTATACAACACAAATTATATACAACAGAGTTTTGTTAACTTATTTCAGTAACAAAATAATGAGGGGGGTGGGGTAAATGGACTTTATTAACACTCTGTATATATATTAATTTATATAGTTTAATTATTAATATAAAATTTGATAGGCCTATTAGCCCAGTCGGTATAGGTTACAACTACCAGTAATTAGCAATACGGCTGATTTTTTTTTTAATAAGTACATTAAAGTATGTAGATTAACATAAAAAAAAGTTTACCAGTCTATCGATTTCCCAAAGTCGAAAAAAAAATCGATTATCATTTTTTTTTTCGATTATCCTTAATATTTCGAGCTGGGATGAAGATAGAGGAAAATAAAAAATACCACCTTGTAGGGGAGGTATTTTTCAAAAAAAAGGTCATATGTATTTATTTCGTCCGAGCAATGGTTTGTTTGGAAAAAAATCGATAATGCAGGTATGTATTTTGCAGCAGAGGAAATCACTAAAAGGGGACATCTTATTCATACATGAAGCGTTGGCTCATTCTAAATTGGCCGAATTTTAATATATCGAATTGAAACTTGACATAGGAGTTAAAATATATATTTTAAACATTTATGCTGAGCCTCAGCTTGTTATCTTGAAAATTACCCGATCTAGAGCCACTTGACTTATTAATGGGTTTCTCGATTTTAGGAGTACCGGACCCACAAATTCATTTTAAACAGGTCCAGTTTAGAAAATTTTCAAAATATCAACCTGAAAGTTTTTTTACAAGTTAAATATACAAACAAGTTCAAGGAGTATAAACCTTTTTCATTATTTACTTTTAAAAGCACAAGTAAATTAAAAAAGTATAATTTTAGACCTTTTTAGATTTTTTATCAAAACGCTTGAGTTGATCAGCTGCAGATTAGTCATTTTTGAAAATATAGTTTTTAAAATAAGTATAGCAAAAAACAATTGTATTTTTAACTTCTGTACCAATTTTTAAATCGATATGTTAAAAAATGTCGAAAATGGAGTCGTTGAATCCAAAAATGTTATAGTTAAAACGAGATAGGTAAAACAGAAGACTATTTTCAAGCGCCTCGTTTTTACAAATAACAAGAAAAAAATCGTTCATACTTACTAAGAATATTTAAACTGGTGTACTCAACTTGTAAAACAAATTTGGTGTTGATATTCCAAAAATTGACGAAACTGGAATAGATTGAAATTAGTTCGTGGGTCCGGTACTCCTAAAATCGATAATCGAAATCGACTCCTAGATCGGGTCATTTTCAAGATAACAAGCTGAGACTCAGCATAAATGTTTAAAATATATATTTTAACTCCTATGTCAAGTTTCAATTCGATATATTAAAATTCAGTCAATTTAGAATGAGCCAACGCTTCATATATGAATAAGATGTCCCCTTTTAGTGGATTTCTCCTGCTGCAAAATACATACCTGCATTATCGAATTTTTTCCAGACAAACCATTGCTCGGACGAAATAAATACATATGTCCTTTTTTGTTGAAAAATACCTCCCCTACACGGTGGTATTTTTTATTTCCCTCTATCTTTATCCCAGCTCGAAATATTAAGGATAATCGAAAAAAAAAATGATAATCGATTTTTTTTTCGACTTTGGGAAATCGATAGACTGGTAAACTTTTTTTTATGTTAATCTACATACTTTAATGTACTTATAAAAAAAAATTCAGCCGTATTGCTAATTACTGGTACTTTTGGTCTAAATTGACCTTTACCGACTGGCCTTATAGTAATAAAATGTGGAGGAATGAAGGCTGTTGGCATGTGAAGCACGCAGGGGTCCCCAATTGAGGGTTGAATACAAAAAGCCGCTACTAGTGTCCTATCGAAGCCTGCACAAACTACAGCTGAATTGGTTTTCAAAAATTAACACTTATTGAACTTAGGAAAATCCATCGACCTGGATTACAAAATCCAGATGCTCTTGTCTTTTCATAATTTCTCAGTAAGCATATACAGTATTTCACATGACTGACACCTCTACGGCGAACATTGTCTCCTGGGAAAACCCCCGGCCTGCCTCCCCCTCAGAGCTAACGTAGCGTACACAGAGGAATCTAAAAGACAAAGTTATTTTTAACTTTCGTATCTCGTACAATCGGATGAAAGGTTTTTGCATTGCGAAGTAGTGAAGTTCGTTAAAAACGTGGGGACGTTGTTCGATTAATGCCACGAATACTGTCATTGGACGTTTTTTGGTACGCTAATTCCTAAAATCACGTAACTCGTAAAAATGCAAAAGCACCCCTTTTATGTGTTTTACAATAGTATAACAATAATAATACAAAAGGGAGTGGCTTTCACCCGTTTAATTAACTCGTAGAATTAATGTTGGCTCAATTTAAGATTTTCTCACTAAAAATACAAACTCTTTGTATGCTGAACCGGTGTCTCTTGTCTTGGGTGCACTACAACTCTTTTCTCAATTGGAAGAAGCTGAACCTCAAACTTTATTTTTCTGCAAGTTCACTGCTATAACTGGTATAACTCAGTTCGTGGTTGGTTAAACAATGGTGTAGCAGACCGCTCGATTGGCCGCAAGGGGCCGGACTGGCAAGGATTGGCGTGCGAAGCACGCAATGCACTGTGTATTGAAAATTGTCTCAATACAGTGGTTGGCGTGCGAAGTACGCAATGCATTGTGTATTGAAAACAATCCTAACATGGGGGTTGGCGTGCGAAGCACGCAATGCACTGTGTATTGAAAATACTCCCAAAACGGGTGTTTATTAACACCCAACAGCACGCAATGCAACGTTTATTAAAAACACTCCCAATATGAGGGTTGGCGTGTGAAGCAGGCAATGCATTGTGTATTGAAAACACTCCCAACTTGGGGGTTGGCGTGCGAAGCACGCAATGCACTGTGTATTGAAAATGATC
>JAGFPH010001489.1:181686-192126 GCA_018207615.1 Philaenus spumarius | reverse complement strand
TTTGCAGTTTTTTATCAATATTATTTGCAGTATTTTAACATTATTATCTGCAGTTTTTATCGTTATTATTTTTAGTTTGATCACTTTACATTAAATTTTATATTAATATTTTTAATATTGTATTATTTTTTATTATTATTTTCAGTTTTCTATTGTAATTATTATTTGCAGTTTTTATCGTTATTATTTTCAGTTTTTATAATTTTTGCATTACATTTTGTATTATTATTATTATTTTTAAGGTTGTATTCATTTGTTGTATCATTATTATTTTAAGTTTTTTTTATCGATATTATTTTCAGTTTTATCGTTATTATTTTTAGTTTTTGTATCATTACTTTCCGTGTAAAAATGCTACGGTAATTTCTACAGTACATCTTTCTTTAGTATACTCATTTTAAACCGTTCGATACATGCATATTGGAATGTGTAAATTCTATAACGGATTTGTTTACCCCATTGTATTGATATACTCTAACATATTTGTTTAACCTTCTTACAGAATAATTCACAATTTTGTCTTAGCTTAATGTCAACTTTGTTTTTGAAACATAACCAACAAGAGAAATACATTCACGTAAAGTTTACCACCATTCGTATTACAAATAAGAAACGTTAAGTTTGATACGATGTATCTAATAAAAAAAAACGTAACCGATATCGATAAAATGTAGCCTACTAATACTGAAACTGAAATACATATATATAAGAGCAAAGCTCGGTCAATCGTGAACTTTATTATCGCTACGTAAAACAACCGTATTGGCAAACAAGAAAACAAACAGTATAAGACGTAAACAAATTAATGCTCGCACATTGTTGTCGCGGCGCTAGGTGGAGGGGATAAAGGGGCGTGAGAGCATTTTGTCGCCAGAACTGTTCAGTCGGTGATGGTAGTCCATTGAGTCACTATGTCAGGTTATACGGATGTATATATCAGACGTTGCGTGTGTTAAAGTGTAACCTAATGTTTATATAATGAAGATGTGCAGGATTATGGTGTTTATATGGATCATGGTGTGTGGATTAGGTGTTGTTTGGTGTAGGAGGCACACCCCTATTATAGGGGAGGAGTTTGGTAAAAGGGCACAGGCGGCGGGTAAGAGCAACACTATTTACTGTTAATAATACGTGTCTTTATTGAAAGCAATTTCAAATATTTTCTTTACATTTTTTGTATGTTTAGGCAATTTTCTCGGCCCAAAGCCCGTTATAAGGGTTCCCATTCCAAATACAATTCTTATATCTTCTGGTAGGTTTACGTTTGGGATATGGGTTGGTTGGTTGAGGGGGGGGGGGGGGGGTTCTACTACACTACTTCTTTACAACCAGTTTTGGCCTTGCAGAAACATTTTATTGGATTAATTTTTAAAAAATCGGAGACGCAAACATCCTTTTCGTTTTTTTTTTAACTAAACATTCTCATACTAAATATTTTGTATGTCTTCAAAGTTTTAAAAATATCCTACAACAGATTATAATTAATCCGGTATCACCCAAATTATTTCCATACGAACTAAGATATAAATTCACTGTAAATGTTCCTTATAAGATTAACCCTTTTCAAATTTTTTACTTAAAATGCAGCTAAATAATATAATGCTCCAAGGTAGGGGGCTTGTCTCTTTAACACTGATAATTTCTTTGACAGACTATTATTGTGTATTATTTGTAATAATTATGTTTAGATTTCAACTTTTATAATTAAGCATAATTTCTTTTTGCAGCTGTCCTTTTTTACTTTCTCCACCCTATACGTAGTATATGGAGAAAGTATTGTTTTCGTCCAAATTTTCGAATTTGAATTTTTTACTTTCTCACTATACTATGGTATAGAGAAAGTATAGTGATCGCAAAAAAATCGATGTTGTGATTTTTGTGAAAATATGCGTTTTGGGACCCCCTGAGTCCAAAAAAGTGTGTTTTTACAAAATGTATGTATGTATGTATGTCATAGTTAGAGCGAAAACTATTCGATCGATTTCAAACAAATTTGCATGTCAAGTAGGCCTGTATAGATGCACGAAAAACGGTTTTGAAAATTTTTGAAAAACATCCTCCATTTTGGCAAAAAACCCCCAAAAAATCAGTTATTATTTTTTTATAAAAAAACGGCTCTAACGATTTTGATAAAATTTGGCTTATTTGTAGCCCTTAATGTATACCATATGCAAAAAACCGCGTCTTTCTAAAAATTCTCGTTTAGCTAATAATAATAATAATAACTGATTTTGGGGTTTTTTTTGCCATAAAGGGGGTTGTATTTCAACAATTTTCAAAACGTTTTTTCGTGCATCTATACAGGCCTAATTGACGTGTTTTGTGCAAATTCGTGAGAAATCGATCGAATAGTTTTCTCTCTAGCTAATAATAATAGTATTTATGAGTTAATCTCCTACTTTCATATCACCTCTCCTACCCCTCCTACAATTATGAAGTCACAGTGAATCTGTTTAGTAATTTAAATATGTTTGTGAGAAAGTATGTGCGAGTTCCTGGTGCCATTTATTCCTTAACAAATTGTATAAAACTTTCCTTGGGGCTTTTCCTTTGAGGTACCTAATTTTGTTTTTATTTCACATTTATCGTTTGCACTTTTGTGTCAATTTTAAACCTTTTTGCAATTCTTGTAATTTTGAAACATGACTAAAAAATTTAATTTTAAAATAAATAGAATACTATATATACTTTTTAATTCTATAATTTTGACCGTAATATTCCAGAATTACGAATATATATTTTACTAGTATTGACGTCTTATTTAGAGCATTTTCTACCAGACATCAAAGAAAATAAACAGAAACCCCGTTCCAGTAATCAAATTCTAAACTTGTATCTTTGTTACCTAGTCATTCGTATTGTTGTTTGTTTTCGTACGTTGGCCTACTGTCAACGTAATCAATCATACATTATTGTTTGTTTTATATTATGTAGGCTACACCTATTGGCAATTTACAGTGTAGCAAGAAATTATTTTTAGGTTAGTTTTTGATTAATCATATTTGTTTATGGAATATTTATTCGGAATATTGACATAATCTTGTCATTAGTGTGTACAGAATAGACTACACGGTGTTTCGACAGTTAGCATCTAGGTAACTCAATCTAGTAAACATACAAACTAGATAGCAAACAATAAATAATTAAAAATACAAGAGTGATCTAACAAAAATCAAACGTGTAGAGTATTATAATTTTTACACAAAAGAAAAAATAATATTCGTTTTTTTACGAAAATATTGTGCCAGCTTTCAGATATTTAAAGTGAAAATAAAAAAACCCCTTACTCTTAATTTTATTTCACGACATTTTTAAAGGTGTCATGCAAAAGAAAATACAAAATATAATATTTTAATTTATTCGTGTTTAGTTTGAAATATATTTGAATAAATTCAATAGAATCTATGTAGTATTATCTATGTTTCTATCACTGAAGTTTTTCTCTGTATATCATAAACTTTGATTCATAATAATAGTTAATACATTTAAGATATTAAATCGTAAAAATTCTGTAAAGATATATCAATTTTCAAAATATCGTAATAAGAAAGGCGCCTATACAATTTGTTAAAGTACAAAAGGCCACGATGAAAATGTTCTAACTTTCCCAATAGTAGAGGAAACCCCTAAGTACCTCTGGGGCGTTGAACGAGACAATTTGATCGTTTACACTTATTTTGTAACTAAGGTAAACCCCCGCGTGCTCCGCACGCCAACTCCGTTGGAACCTTCTATACACGTAATCAGGTTATGATTTATTTATAATAAAGGTGTAGGAATAATAATAACCCCAAAGCAAGACGGTAAATAATGATAAATGTTCAAATTAAATTATTTCGTATGTTTGATAACAGCAGTTATAATAAAGGTTAAAAGAACCTGTAAGGCTCAGGGCTACACTCGAATAAAGACCTAACCTAAAAGTTGTAAATACAAACAATTGCTTCGAAGTTTGAAATCAGCTGTTAATGGAAATATTAGAGCAAACAGATGTTTTATCTGTTATTCTATTCGATTGGTTGTTATGGTGATAAATGTAAATGCGTGTGTTGGTTCATTATTTTAGGCCTAACAACAAACAAACAAATTTTTACCTGTTTATAATATTAGTATGGTTGTAGTATGGTTGGTTGGTTGTATGTACCCAACAACGCTTTACAACCAAAAGAAAAGTCAAACCACTAGGTATCAAGCAACACTAGACACCCTTTGCAGGGCGTTTCTGGTACGTAAATACTGTATGTACTTTAGGGATAATTACATGAACCAAAATAAAGAAAAAAGTCCCTTTACACATAGGTCCGAAAATATAATATCCACCATTTTCTATTAACAGCTGTGGCTTCGCTCGGAGATGTGATGAAATAAATGAAAATGTTATTTCGTAAGTTATTTAGTCTATATAATTTTATATTATTTAAAAGACCTAAAGACATGCGAAATCTAATTTCGGGAAATTTATTCTGTCACGGGAAACCTTAGAAATAGCCCAGACAAATTAGGAAAATATACGGTTTGGAATCCTACAGTTCTGAAATTTTGTAGTATTGTTGGGGAAGGTCTAATAAAGAACATATCAAAAGTCCTGATCGATAGGTGGTGAGTGAGGGCAAAATATGGGAGACGTTTTTGGTTTTTCGTAAATATCTCAGATAATATGGGTTCTATCGAAAAAGTATCCACTGTAACAAATAAAGAGAATTAAAATATCTATAAAACTGAACCTTATCATTTTTTCAGTAGAGCCAGTAGTTTACGAGATATTCGCGTTACAAAATTAAAAGGTTTAATGGAAGTTAGATAAGCTCCTCAAACAACTGGATTGATTATATTAGTTTATTTACACCAGATATACTCGTACATTTTTTATAATAATTAATTGTATATAGTGATTATATGATTATATTAATTTGTTTACGTAAGATATATTTTTATTATAATAAGTAATTGTATATAATGATATACAGAATGTTTCGTAACTCTTGTCACATATTTTCTGGGATTGTTCCTGGGTCCAAAGTAAACACCAAATCATTGTTCCTTTGTCTAAAATCATTTCAGTTGTCCTACTGTCACCAAAATGCGTTTTTTTTACAAATTCATATCTAAAACATTACTAAACGAAATAATACCAAATTTGTATCAACCCTTTGTATTAAAATTACCTACATGAGGAAACAAGTTATGTTGACTTGATTTAAATATTTAAAACTTTCAAACGGAAATAACGAAAAACTAGGGCTTTTACGAAAAATTTTCAAAAATGTTTTTAGCATTCCTTATCGATTGGTTTTTCAGTTTTTGTAATTGGTTAGAGAATAACGGACTTATGGCTTATTCGCCAGACAGTTGACGCCCCTTCAAAACTTTGGGATTTCAAACCGTATAACGCTTAAAATGGGTCTAATTTGACCGGACTAACCTATTTACAAAATCCCCAAACTCCCTCCCCCTCCTACCACCAATTTAGGCTGTAAAATAAATACGTTTTCTCGCTGCGGAAACTCGTGTTTTTAAGTGCTTCAGTTTGATGTATCACAAGCCATGTGCGTCCATTAAAAATCTTTGAGATGGGGTGGTAGGAGGGGTTTTGGGGATTTTCCAAATAGGTGTTCCAAGGTCCCACCCCCCTGACGTCGAATAAGTGTCCCAAGAACAGGTTTTACATATATCTTTCCGTCTTTTATATAATTTAAAAATAACTTACAAAATACAAGTTGTAAGCTAAGAGAACGACTACGTTAGCCGATTTTTATTTTCTTACCACAGAAATTCGTGGTTTTTAAAAAAGCTTCAATTTGATTTATCACAAGCCATATGTGGCCATTAGACATTTTTGAGATGGAGTGGTAAGAGGGGGAGTTTTGGGGATTTTCGAGATCGGATACAGTGTCAGATGGCCTCAAAACAATTTCGCTTGTAATTTCGGAAAACTCCCCTGACCTCAATCTTAAATTGGGGGTATTAAATTACCCCCGTGTTCTCCGTAATCGGACCGCGGTCTTGTGGGGAAAGGGCGTGAGTGGAGAAAAAAAATATTTTCCCACACCGCTTCCTAATGTGACTCATCGTTCAAACGAACTAGTGGATGTTAACCTCGCCCTTAACACGTTCACTGCTACGCAAATTTCGTATTTCCTATGCTAGGAGATGACCTTTTATTTTGTATATTTATAGCCTAAATGAGTAGTAATTATTTTATTTTTGATCCTTTCTACGTAATAATCACTAATATTTTTATGCGGACACACACTTGCGTGCATAGCACATAGGCTTAAAATTGGTGTGCGAAGCACGCAATGCACTGTGTATTGAAAATACTCCCAATACGGGGGTTGGGGTGTGAAGCTCGCAATGCACTGTGTATTGAAAATACTCCCAATACGGGGGTTGGGGTGTGAAGCTCGCAATGCACTGTGCATTGAAAATACTCCCAATACGGGGGTTGGCGTGCAGAGCACGCAATGCACTGTGTAATGAAAAGACTCCCAATACGGGGGTTGGCGTGCAATGCACTGTGCGTCGGCCGCTTCTCATAGTGGTCAGTGTCAAGCTCACATGTGCAGTGAACGTGTTAAACGGAGATGTACCGGGTACTGATGTTTTTAGTCAGGTTAGTAGCGGTTCGTCTGTACTGCACTGTATAAGGGTTGCATTAGATATCCTATACTATACTGCCAGTTGTAGTAAGCCTACGGTGTAGGTGTTTGACTATTGCCTACTTTGCGCCTTCCGGGAAAGCGACCCAGAATAAGCGATGTTGGTTTTGGACACTCCTCAAGTATGGGGATGATGTCATAGGAAGTCGACCCGCCACAGGCTGTGAATCGTCAAGTTCGGAATAGTACATTTTGTATAATACAGTGATCAAAGCACCCGTCCTCGTGCTATTTCAGGAAATTTGAGAAAATAAAACAAATCAATGCACGTTTTAATTATGTCTACCATTTGACTCTGAATGACTCGGTATCAACCTAATATAATTTTCGATCCTACTTTTTTCCTAAGAATAATAACATACAACACAATTCTCACAAAATTAGTCTAATCTTCTAACGCGTTTCACCGACAAAGTCGTCATCCTCAGTGAGTATTGAGCTACAAGAACATTATGACTGACACTGGGCTATAGTACTGTGTTATAATAGTAATAAGATATTTATTAACGAACTAGCTGACCCGTACGGCGTTGCCCGTGGTTGTTGGTATTTTCAGACTTTTTGACGTAATTGTAATTCTTTTGAAGTGTTCGTTGAATATCTGTGCGTATGAAAAAAGTCTACGCTATTTAGGAAAGCACTGAAAATTTTATTCCTGTAAACTACTATCTAACATGAAAAAGCTTTAAATACCGTATATCGTTTTAATTTATAGTTTTTACTAAGTTTGACTTTCACTTAATTTCATTGACAATGTTGCGAGCACCTACATCCTTAGAGGAAGCTACGTACCAAATTTCATTCCAATTCGTTCTTATAGGGATTTTTAGTAACTTTGACCCCCTCCCCAAACCACCCTAAAATTTCGAATTTCTTTTAACCCTTTCTTAGCGAGGGTTTAAATTAGCTGGGGGTCGTAGAAAAGATATTTGAATCACTTTGTAGCATCCGCGTTAATTTAGGATGTAACAAGCTGGTTCAAATAGAGTTTGTAATTTTAAATGTATAGGCCTAATTAGTATAAGATATATATTGTTTAGTATTTAAATATACAATATACAGTATATATCAAAATAAAGATATTTTAATGGCATTTAGTTTAATTCAGATGGTTTGTTTAGTTTTCAATAAAATATGTTTAAACTCGTGTATGTTTATGGTTATGCATGGTGTCAAATAATTTTGTTTGTTATTATTATTATTGATAGCGAAAATATGTTTTCAAAAGTATTAAAAACTTCTTAGTTATGATATATTTTATATAAACAATATTTTTAGCAGCATATCTCTAAGTAGGCCTATATAGAGACATACTTACACATAAGTAACATTTTTATTTGTGTTTGTTTATAGTTTTTCAATCTAACCTTAAAAAGCTGTTGGTTTTGAAGTGTATTAAAGTGATTATAAATTTGCTAAGTAATGTTGCTATGGTAATACATGTAAACAAACATACGCTTTTTATACGAACAGCTGTTTTTGTAAGCTATGGTTTTGAGTTCATACAATAAATGCTGTTTAGTTTCTTCCAAATTTGAAACTTTTTCGGGAAACTTTTCAAACTTTTCTTTGCGTATAAACCTTCTATGAACTACTATAAACATTTTAAGACCAAAAATAGCCAAATCGGTCCAGCTGTTCTCGAGTTTTAGCGAGACTAACGAACAGCAATTCATTTTTATATATAGATAGATAGATAGAAGATAGATATAGATAGATAGATAGATAGATAGATAGATAGATTTGACAATAGGAAAGATGATCTATTGCATGCAGTGACCCTTACGGCGAGACCTAAGGTAGGGAGTGGTAAATGAGGACCGATCATGGTCCCCAGAACACGTTTTGGGGCGTCATTCAAAATTATATGTATATATGTGTTCGCAATCTAGTGGTCGCATTTTAAGTCCGATTTTTCCCAAATTTGGTACACACGTTGGTTGTTCGGCCCTAAACGTGTTGAAATAAATTGACATAAAGTTGCTAATATCTCGAAAAGGAAGAATTTTTAGACAACATTTCGAGAGACAAAAAATGTTTATTTCAAAGTGCTTGACCTAAACAAAGTGCTCTCAAATCGATTTCGTAAATTTTATTTTTTTTAAATTTTCTAAGATAAAGAAGTAAAAATAAAATTTACGAAATCGGTTTGGAAGCACTTTGTTTAGGTCAAGCACTTTGAAATAAACATTTTTTGTCTCTAGAAATGTTTTCTAAAAATTCTTCCTTTTCGAGATATCAGCAACTTTATGTCAATTTTATTTCAACACGTTTAGGGCCGCCATTTTGGTTAGAGTGGACCATTCGAAGTTCGGTTTGCGGCAATGTGTTCTACTAAGACCTTTAATTTGATACCAAACTCGACCTATGCTGCTATTTAAGAATTTTGTCTGACTCCTCGTGGGCCGTCCCCCTTAAGGGATAAAAAAGTGATAATATCTTAAAAGAGTAGACATTTATGACTATTATTGATATACCAAGTCTCATTACTTTATCTATAATGGTAAAAAATATATTACACCGTTCCGGGACTTTTCAATCACACTATATATTATAAGTAAAGGAAAACAATGTATTATATTTGGAAATATAATTTTTAATGTATAAATTTATATGTTAACACGTACAAAATGGCGTTTTAGTGGATTTTTTAATTTTTTTTTTTTTAATTTTAACGTCCTGCTGTTTTGCACTTAATGGGAATTGAACCCGGAACTTTTCCATTGATGGACGTCTTAGTGGAAACAAAGCACTTATGATTTACTTAGGTCTACTGGTAGAACTCCCTAAGTATTAAAAAGCAAAATGTGTTAAATTTAACTTTGCATTCACTAGGCGCTGGTATCTTAAGCAGTATTACGGAATTTCATTTAATTCTTGACATAAAAAGTCGGTTCCATCCCGATCCAAATAACAACGTACAGATCCATAATATCCGAACGGCCTGAAATTGACCAATTGAAATAGAATCGAAGAAAACCGTACAAAAATGCTCCAACACAGAACACAAAAAACAAACAACCGTAAACAAAACCAACACGGGAGCACGGAGATAAGGATTTGCTATTCAATTAACCATGCAGGCAGTTATATATTGTAGAGTCTGGGTAGACCTAGGCGCCACTGTCATATCTGGTGCGGGGAAATGCTATTGTTATGTAATCACGGAATGTGGCGGCAAAGACTGTTTAGTATCAACTGTACGCCAGATATCGGTGAAACTGACTCGCGATATGTTTAAATAATTAATGCTGTGCATTGAACTCGACGTCCGTTTCTCAAGAACCGCTCGACAGATTTTCATGCAGTATTTTCCTATTTTTATGTGGTTTGGTTTTTAAAACCCTCGTACGTTGGACTGTGCCAACTTGAGACTTCGCAGCGTCAGACTTGTATTGAATGTTGCACCCACTAAAAATCATCAGATCTCAACAAATCAAAAACCATTGGAAAATACATTATTTAAACTTTAATTTCTGCATTTACAAATTTGTTCTAAAAAGTATATTAACATGTGTAATCACCGTTGTAAAATTGTAGTTTTCTAAATCAACTGATACCGCGCGAGAAAGCACAAGGAAATGACACAAGTAAGTCACTTCTCTAAGGCTCAATATCGCTCCACAGAATTGTTTTGAAAATAATATAAAAACACCTTTGGATTCGTCAAGATTTGAGTTTTCTAGAACTCAGTTGTCACTCTTATAGTTTCGAAAATATAAATTTTTCTGTAAACCCTTGCAATTGGACAGTTTTCAACCAATGAGAAAGCACATTTTGC
>JAGFPH010001489.1:149203-162723 GCA_018207615.1 Philaenus spumarius | reverse complement strand
CAGTGGACAATGGACTGACAGTGGATTGACAAAGCCCGGATTTCCCTTGCTCAAGTCGAGTTAATATTCACGTCTCAAAATTTCGTTTCGTTATCTCGAGTGACACGTTCCTCTAAAGTCGTGTAGGAATGTGATTTGGGCTCGTAGCGGAATGCGCGCGCATACGTGGTCTTGATAGTAAACAGCATTTACTTCCTCAGCGTTTTATTCGGCGAGTCCAACGCGTAACAGTCTGCGGCTCGTTGTTTTTATTTTTATTTTCTAACTATTTCGGTCGTTTGAAAACAAAATACAAGATTTAGTGCGCAGGCGTACTGAAAAGTTGTCAACATAACCGCAAAATAAAATATTTCAATAAAAAAATTAAAAAAAGAATTGCGTGATGGCTCTCGTGCCACGGGCATCGTCATCTGGAAAATTCGATTGAAATGGCAAAAGTAATTTTATGAAATGGAAAGTATTTTACTACTTACTTATTTCTACTTTGTATTTTACCTCACTGACAGCAGCCAATTAATACTGCAATATCTTATCTATACTAATATTATAAGAGGTAAAGTTTGTTTGTTTGTATGTAGGAGGTAGGCTAATAGGCTAATAGGGTAGGCTAACTACAGAACCGATTGAAAAAATAATTTTACTAATAAAAAGTTACACTATCCCTGAGTAACATAGGCTATAATTCATTTTGATAAAAACATTTTTTTATTTCAATACTAGGGGAGACCCCTGCGTGCTCCGCACGCCAACCCCCCAGCTATTCTAAAAAACATATGTTATGTTTTATTTATAATAAAGGTGTAGGATTAATAAATAACCTCAAAACTAAGATGGTAAATAATGTTAAATGTTCAAATCAAATTATTTCTTATATTTTTTAACGTGTACACTTTAAAACCCTAACCAAAAAGCTAGAGATACAAAAATAATTGCTTCAAACTTTTAAATCAGCTGTTAATGGAAATATTGGAGCAAACAGCTATATTATGTTATTTTATTCAATTGGTTGCTATGGTAATAAATATAAATACATGTGTTGGTTTATCATTCTCGGCCTAGCCTAAACATTTTTTCCGACTAAATTTACAAATATTGAAATAAATTAAGGTTTTTATCGAAATGAATTATAGCCTATGTCATTGTTCACAAAAACCTATCTTAAAAGATAGAAATCCAAATATTATATAATAGTTGTTTGAAGTTTGAAATCAACTAATAATATAGGAAAAAATATTATAGGAAAAGGTTGACAACAGCTGTTATTATTATAGTCCATAAACATATGTAATGGCGCTTGCATTTTTGTTAAATATTGAGCCTATTTTTTGTTGTTTTTGTGTTTATTAGATGCTACAGTTTTTCAAAAAGTATATAAAAACACTCGTGGATTCTAATGGAATATTGTGTCCAAATTTCAAAGCAATTGGTGAAGAACTTTCTGAGATTATCGATTTTGAACGAACGCACATTTACATTTTTATTTATATAGATTTGTAAATTTAATAGGACAAAGTTCTTAGGTTAGGCCTAGAAGCTAGAACGATGAACCAACACATGTATTTACATTCATTACTATAGCAACCAATTGAATAAAATAACAGGTAAAACAGCTGTTTGCTCTAATATTTCCATTAACAGCTGATTTATAAGTGTTTGGTTAGGTTTTTAGTGTAGACCTCAGCCTTGCTGGTTCTTTTAACCTTTATTATAACTGCTGTTATTAAATATACGAAATAATTTGATTTGAACATTTAACGTTATTTACAATCTTAGCTTTGGAGTTATTATTAATCCTACACCTTTATTATAAAGAAAACATAACATGATTATCTGTATAGAAGGTGAAAACCGGGTTGGCGCAGGGATTTCCCCTAGTTATATATGAAATAGGCCCGTAACGATCAATTGGAACGACAAGGGAAGTCCCTTGTAAGCTACCTCGGGCTTGCTTGCTCATTGCTCACACAGTGAAAGCAAGCAAATTGTCAAGACCGTAGTCTTGGTGAAAGACAGCATCTGTTTAACAACAATGGCTGCTTATCTGGAACTAAAAATGACTTTATAGAAATTTTATGACTAAATTTGGAATAGATAATTTTGAGTGGGAATGAGATGGTGGATCGATGAAATACACTGGGATTAATTACGAAAGTGTGTGGCTTTTAAGAATAGAGCTTGGATTTTTGGATACTTATGGTGGTTCGTAAAACAGACATAAGGGACGTTTTCTTCTGACCTGCGCAGGTGCAGGATCAGTGATGATCTGTTTTATGTGTGTGTGTTGAGACCCTTCGGCTCTGTGTTTGACTCTATGTGTTAATTTTAGGATGAAGTCCTCGAGTGTGGGGATTTTGTGCCCTTGAGAGATGGTGACGTTCTTTACGTACCATGGGGAGTTGGTGATCCAACGGAGAGTTTTGTTCTGGAAGGAATCCAACTTTTTCTTCCAAGAAACAGATAGCAAAGAGTACCAAGCTGGAGCTGCGTACGTGAGTACCGGTCTGATATATGTTTTGTACATGGACAATCTGATGCGAAGTGGTAGTGGGCTCTTGGCCTGAATGACTGGAAGGAGTCTGCCACGGACGGATTTAGCCCTAGACAGAGTTTGCTTGGCGTGATGGGACAGGTTTAATTTAGCGTCAAGCGTGATTCCAAGGTATCTGACTTTGCGGGTCCATGCTATGGGTGATTTATTTAGAGTTAATTGGACTTTAGGAAATCTACGTAGTGGAGAAAATTGGATGGCTTGCGTTTTATCTGTGTTCACTGCAGTTCTCCACTTCCTGAGCCACGGCTGTAGGGCATCCAACTGTTGTTGAATGACCGACGAGCCGTATTCCAGGTTCAGAGTCCTGTAGTAGAACATAGCGTCATCAGCAAAGAGTCGCAGTGATACTTTGGGGATGACTGGAATATCGTTAGTGTACAGAAGGTACAGTAACGGACCAAGAACTGAGCCTTGGGGAACTCCTGCCTCGATGGGTCTAGAAGTAGAAAGAGTGCCTTCGACAGCTACCTGGAACCATCTGCTGTCGAGGTATGAACTTATGAGATGTACATAGCATGGAGGAACTGGGCTGCGGGCTAGTTTGTAAAGCAGGCCTTCGTGCCATACTTTATCAAAAGCTTTTGATAACACAGTGAAAAATGTTCCTCACACAATTTGTAGAGCCTTTAGGACAATATATTGGCCCAAATAAAGATATTACGTAAACGATTTAGGCATCGGATAGGTCCAATAAACTGTAAAAATAATAATTCGACGACTCAGCTAAACCGTGAGTTAAGCGAATTAACGAAATTAACTTTATATGTCTCAGGGTTTAAACCAACTATTTGGGAAATTGGTCTACTTACGGAGGCGCTGAATAGCTGCCTACGTTTACGAAATCGGCTCACTCGCTGCTTCATTCCGCTCGCAGCTTACGAACTCTCTGTTTATTGTACTTTTATGGTATTTTATGTTTTGATCGATTTTGGCGGGACCAGACGGGCTGTAAGGTCGTGTAAAAAAAACCAAATGTGCATAATTATCTCCTATAAAATCCAAAAAAGTTTCATTTTAGTACAAAAATCTTTAAAAAAATACTTTTACCATTTATTTATACCGTTTAACACAACTTACGAAATGAGGAAGCAATGTCCATTACTGGTTGCGGTAATTGGTATAACTTCCAAGAATGTAAAGAGAATTGTAATACAAGATCTGGAAATAAAATTATTATTATTATTATTATTATTATTTCAGAGGTATTACCAATTAAACTATACATTTTTTTTAACGTTAACGGGTTAGGCCTATGACGTAGGCCAATCTGTTACACTTATATACCGTATTCAAATATACTAAACTAGCAATGCGTTCGTGGCCTAACCGGCTAAGGCGCTGGTCTATGGTGATGGACTCTGCTGGTTCGAATCTCGGCAAGACCAAAACATTTTTCAAACAGACGGATAAACATGTGTACTATATATAGTAGAGCGTTTCACAATGGACCGTTTCAGAAAATGCGTGACTGAATAGAACGTTTCACAATAGAGCGTTTCAGAAATTGTGTGACGGAATAGAGCGTTTCAGAAAATGCGTAATGGAATAGAACGTTTCACAATAGAGCGTTTCAGAAATTGTGTGACGGAATATAACGTTTCACAATAGAGCGTTTCAGAAAATGCGTGACGGAATAGAACGTTTCACAATAGAGCGTTTCATAAAATGCGTGACTGAATAGAACGTTTCACAATAGAGCGATCCAGAAAATGCGTGACGGAGTAGAACGTTTTACAATAGAGCGTTTCAGAAAATGCGTGACGGAGTAGAACGTTTCACAATAGAGCGTTTCAGAAAATGCGTGACGGAATAGAGCGTTTCAGAAAATGCGTGATGGAATAGAACGTTTCACAATAGAGCGTTTCAGAAAATACGTGACGGTAAAATCATAATCACCCGCCAAACACAGTGCCGAGGTGCGCCTATATAATAAGTATATGACGTAGACAATCTGTTACACTTATATACCCAACTCAAATATATTTAGTGCGCCGACGTGCGTCTATAGAAGTTTACACTTCAAAAACAGTTGATGGATTTTTTTGCTAACAAACTAGTCCAAGCGACTTAGAAAACCTACGTGTGCACCGAATTTGGACCAAATCTGATGTAAAATGGAGTTAGAGTGCAAACACAAATATACATAACATTTTTAACGACAAACCAAAACGAGTTCTGGAGACCATGATCGGTGCTCATCGACCACTTCCGATCATCTTTCCTATTGAAATTCCCTAACAAGTGTGCAGAAAAATATATTACTGGAGTTTTCACACACGAGACGACAGTATTGAAATGGCAAAGCCGCTTAGCTAACCTTTCCTAACCTAAAGAGAGAGTAAGAGCTGAGAGTAAGGCAAGGCGAGGCATTGTATGTTAATACAGCTCTGGTAGTACTGGCGCCTATGCGCATGTCTCAAGACGTGTTTACAAGGTCCTCAGTCCTGGCGTCTCCACGGGAAGATATCTTGTTCGGAGCTCTGCGCTAATTTGTTGATTAGTGCCGATTTGCATATCGAAGCTGTAGCGAACGGCTGATTCGATTACTCGTTTAGGGGATTTGGGCCTACTGATATACAGGGCGCATCCAAGTATCAGGGACTGATTATAAATACATTATTCTATGTTTCTCCCGTATTAGGCCTACAGGGTGATTGATATAAGTGTGCCAGATGTTTCTCTTGAAATCTATAAGAGCTATTAAAAAAGTTACATAATCACTCCCCTGGAATTTTAATTTGGTGACTGAAATTTTTATCTTGCCTGCCATTTTTCCAACTTTCAAATTTCTTATGGAATGATTTTGGATTTTACAAGTTATTTTAATACGTTTTTGTTCTTGGTGTTTTTTTTTATACGACTAACCGATTAAAAGTTAGAAGAGTATACAGTTTAAAAAAAAACGCCCTATCTGAGCGGAAGATATTTTTGTTTGGAAACGTTTTGAATCACTGAAAACGCTTTTAACACTAATAAAGCATTGTTTAGGCAAACAAATTACTTTTTTAAATCAACAAATACGGGTTTTCTTCATTTTTTAAAACCATAATACAGCTGTTGACCGTCATTGTTCAAATTTTTGTTTAACGAAAGCCCTCTGTTTACAGTTTTTAATGTTTTTATATTCTAAAATGGCTGCCAACTTTCTAATTTTTTATGAAACGCCTTACTTTTGGATTTTACTGAATTCTGGATTGTGACTCAGCTGATATTAAACATCTGTTATCAACTTCATTTTACTTTCTCACTATACTATAGTAGCCCTAAAGAGAAAGTACCTATAGTGATCGTAAAAAAAATCGATGTTGAGATTTTTGTGGAAATATCCGTTTTGGGACTCCTGAGTCTAAAAAAGTGGTATTTACAAAATGTCTGCCTGTATGTCAGCATGTATTACAAATCTAGAGCGAAAACTATTAGATCGATTTCAAATAATTTGCACCAGACATGTCAAGTAGGCCTGTATAGATGCACGAAAAACGGTTTTGAACTTTTTTGAAAAACAACCCCCTTTTTGGCAAAAAAAACCCCAAAAAATCTGTTATTATTTTTTTTAAACGGCTCTAACGATTTTGATCAAATTTGGCTTATTTGTAGCCTTTAATGTACCCATCCATATGCAAAAACCGCATCTTTCTAAAAATGCTCGTTTCATGTGTGACAAATTTGTAGTTTTGTCGGTTAATTCCTCTGTATTGTGGTTTTAAAAAATTAACAAAAACCGTATTTGTTGGTTTAAAAAAGTTATTTGTTTGTCTAACAAATGTTTTATTAGTGTTGAAAGCGTTTTCATTGGTTCAAAACGTTTCCATACGAAAAAATCTTCCGCTCAGTTAGGGCGTTTTTAAAACTTTATACCCCTCTAACTTTTAAACGGTAAGCCGTAAAAAAAAAAACACCAAGAACCAAAATGCCTTAAAATAACATGTAAAATCCAAAATCATACAATATAGGGTGTTCCATAAGAAATTTCAAAAAATGGCCGCCATATTGGGAAAATGGAAAGATAAAAATTTCAAAGTTACCAAATTGAACAGAACTATAAGTCCAGGGTAGTTACTATTTAATTTGTTTAATTGCTCTTATAGATTTCAAGAGAAACAACCGGCACACTTTTATCAATGATAAAGTACACAGGATGATTTTTACTTTTTCACTATACTATAGTATAGAGAAAGTATGGTGATCGCAAAAAAAAATCGACGTTGAGATTTTTGTGGAAATATCCGTTTTGGGACCCCCTGAGTCCAAAAAAGTGGTTTTTACAAAATGTCTGCCTGTATGTATACAAAGCTAGAGCGAAAACTATTAGATCGATTTCGAACAAATTTGCACCAGACATGTCAATTAGGCCTGCATAGATGCACGAAAAACGGTTTTGAAAAATTTAGAAAAACAACCCATTTTTTGGCAAAGAAAACCCCCACAAAATCAGTTATTCTTTTTTTATAAAAAAACGGCTCTAACGATTTTGATAAAATTTGGTTTATTGGTAGCCTTTAATGTACCCTACCATACGCAAGAAACCGCATCTTTCTAAAATTTCTCGTTTAGCTAATAATAATAATAATAACAGATTTTGGGGTTTTTTTGGCCGTGTTGTTTTTCAACAAATTTCAACACCTTTTTTCGTGCATCTATACAGGCCTAATTGACCGTGTTTTGTGCAAATTTGTTCGAAATCGATCTTACAGTTTTCTCTCTAGATAATAATAATAACATTTATTAGTTAATCTCCTACTTTAATAAATCACCTCTCCTACAACTCCTACAATTATGAAGTCACAGTGAATATGTTTAATAATTTAAATATGTTTGTGAGAAAGTATGTGCCAGTTCCTGGTACCGTTTATTTTTTTAAAACTTATTATTTAAAAAGACGGAAAATATTGATTTTGTATCGGGGCAGTTATTTACCGTTAGAACCTTAGAAATCCTATTTACAAAATCCCAAAACCCCATCTCAAAAATGCATAATGAAGACATATGACTTGTGATACGTCAAATTAAAACCCTTTAAAAACCGTGAATTTCTGAGGTAAGAAATCGGCTAACGCGTTCGTACGCTACGCTCAAATATGTTCATTATTTCCTAGAATCTTATAAAGGTAGGTTATCGTACTTGGAAAATAGTAATTGATTACAAAGTTCAATATTTAAGAATGGAAATAGTCAACAGCCTGAAATAAGCAAGAGTCAAGTTTACCTGATCGCAAAACGATAAGAAGGAATTCCTTATCTTATGACTTGATAAAAATAGGAATGCCTTTGATTGCATACTGCACTTTTACTTTAATTAGCGAATTTCCGTAGGAAAAATGAGCTATTGCATTTTTGATTGATTTTTTTATTGAGTGGCCCTTATGGTAAGACCCAAGGTCGGGGGTAGCAAATGAGCACCGATCATGGTCCCCAGAACGCGTTTTGAGGTGTCATTAAAAATCACATGTATATAATGTATAGCGGCCGCATTTTAAGTCCGATTTGGTTCAAATTTGGTACACATGTTGGTTGTCTACGTCGCTCGGACGAGTTTGTTAGCAAAAAAATCCAACAAATGTACGTTTTTTGACCGGATGTAACTATTTGTTGGGATTTTTCCTACGAGAATGAATTTGTTTTGGGGTTTTTTCTACAGATATAAATGTAGGATGTAATTCTGCACATTTTGTTTTTTTTACGCGACCTTATAGCTCGCTTGGTTCTCCCAAAATCGATCAAAACGTAAAATACCGTAGAAGTACCCGGCTCAAAGAAATGTGGTGGATTATACCGTGGGGTTGGCGTGCGAAGCACGCAATGCTTTGTATATTGAAGATACTCCCAATATGCGGAGTGGCGTGCGAACCATTTTGCAGCTATTCAGCACCGTCGTGAATAGACCTATTTCCCAAATTGTTGGTTGAAACCCTAAAACATAGGCCTATAAACTTATAATTTTGAAAATTTGCTCAACTCACGTCAGCGGTTCAGCTGCGTGGTCGAATTATTTCTTTAGTCGTGGCCTGGAGAAGAGGTTGGTGGGGTTCTCGGTTCGACATAAAAATACGTTGGCATTTTTCATTACCGCAGAAATTCATGTTTTATAAAATATGGTTTCAATTTGATGTGCTCATTACGAGAAATATGTGAGCATTACAAATAGTTGACTTGGGGTTATAGGAGTGGGTTTGGGCAATTTTGCAAAAAGGTTCTTATAAAAGTTGAATAACTGCCCTAGGTCAGATTTGTATATCTCTTTCCCCTTTTGAAGTGTAAACGTAGACAATTTTTTACCCATGTGTATAGCAGAGTATATAGTTTACTTGTTGCAGGCGGTGAATCGGATTTTACCGTCACGCGTTTCACCACGCATTTTCTGAAACGCTCTATTGTGAAACGCTCCACTATATACACTGTATACACACGTGTATCCGTTTGAAAAAGTTTTGGTCTTGCCGTGATTCGAACCAGCAGAGTCCATCACCATAGACTATCGCCTTAGCCGGTTAGGCCTCGAACGCATTGCTAGTTCAGTATATTTGAATTGGGTATATAAGTGTAACAGATTGTCCAACTTCATAGGCTTAACCCGTTAACGTTAACACAATGTATAGTTTAATTGGCAATACCTCTGAAATGGACATTGTACTTCCTCATTTCGTAAGTTGTGTTAAAAAGTTTACACTTCTCCCTTCTGGCCTTAAGCAGACAATTTACATTTTTTAAATTGTATAAATTTTGAGTTTTTTTTTAATGTTTAAGAGCACTCTAAAAAACTTTACAATTCCATTTTTTATTACATTCAGCCGAAAAATTTGATTTTTTTTTTTTGTTTAGAACGACACCTTAAAAAAACATTACCAAACCAAATTTTATTAAATTCTAGCAAAAAATTGATAATTTGAGTGTTTTTGTGTGATTAAAAATGCAAATTTTAGTTTTTGTCAAACAATCACATATATTATTTCTCAAGGCCATTTTTTTGTCGGTACGCCGTAACTTCCTTAATACATCATCAAATTACATGAATGAGGCATCATTTTAAAGCTTTCCTTAACCACTACACCGAAAAATATATACAAAATACAATTATACGAAAAAAAAAAAAAAAACGAAATAAATAATCCGAAAGTAACAGTGATGTAAGATCAAGTAAGTTGTAGGGATATTTTCCTGGCATTGGCAACACTGATGATAGCAATACCAGCTGGAGAGCTGCCGTTACGCCACTACATTGCTATTTTTAATTAATTGTATGTATCGTATTAGTATACGCACTATACGACACTAAATATACAGTGTGTACTTTAATTAAGTGGGATTTAAGTACTGTAAGTTAGAATGCGAATGTTTCGCACGGGTCAGCTAGTTTTTTTTTAATTCTTAAAGTAAATTCAATCTGGAAAAATGTATTTATATATGTCACTAGGTACTTGATATTAGTTTATTTTGTGTATACAGGAAGTCCATTTTAACTGGGCCGCCATTTTGATCTCCAAGAGTACAAGATGTACAGCAAATGGGGGACTTCACCTACTTTTCAATGATCGTTGAAATTATGAATTTTAAATTTCAAACATTAGCCGCCTTTTTCCAATATGGTGGACAACTTTCGAATTCCGTACGGAACACCCTGAATTTTATGACGATTTTGGGTTTTTACAAGTTATTTTAAAACTTTTTCTGTTCTTGTTGTTCTAACCTAACCTAAAACCCCCTTGGTTCCCCAAAAATCAAAACGTAAAATACCATAAAATTACCCAGTCGAAAGCCACATCTTTTGGGGCAAGTTTGAACACTGCGTGCGAGGCGAAGCTGGAAGCTATAGTCAAATGCAACTCAGAGTGAGGCGGAAGTTCAAGCCTACGGAGGGTCAGCACGGACGACTGGTTTCCGCTCTACTTCTACCTGAATTTTAATTTTTTATAGTAACGTTATGCAAAATTTTTTTATAACAAGAAAATATAAAAATAAATCACATAACGTTGTGTATCACGATCGTCTGTTTATTTTGATACCAAATTTGAAGTAAATCGGTAAATGTTGAGTAATTAAATAGTTCTTAGTTACATTAAAAGCTATGCCATTTAATTACTCAACATTTACCGATTTACTTCAAATTTGGTACCAAAATAAACAGACGATCATGATACACAACGTTATGTGATTTATTTTTATATTTTCTTGTCATAAAAAAAGTTTGCATAACGCTACTATAAACAATTAAAATTCAGGTAGGTGTGGAGCGGAAACCAGTCGACCGTGCTGACCCTCCGTAGGCTTGATCTTCCGCCTCACTCTGAGTTGAATTTGACTATAGGCGCAAACGAATTCTTCTAATAGGCTATATTTCGTACACAGGTTCGTTCAGCGCCCTCGTGACTAGACCAATTTCCCAAATAGTTTGTTGAATCCCTAATACATACAAACTGAATTTTGGAAACTCGCTCAACTGACGTCAGCGGTTATTTATTTTTTGACCCACTTAAGGCTATGCCACACCGAGCTCGCTCCCGCGGCGGACGCGAAGTTTGAAAAATGGCTCACCGTGTTAACAAATGGAACAGGTCACACAGAGCATCCGCGCGCCCGCGGGCGCGCGGTAGTGTCCGCCACTACCACTTGCTGAGCGATTTTTTTAAACTACCGAGGCGGGAGTGTGGTCTTGAGCATGCGCAGGGGTGCGCCTCGAACGGCCAAGGCCATCGCCATCTCCCTTGTCGCGCCATCAGCACTACGTCGCGACTGTGATCCTTATTTGACGTTGTGTTTTATTGTTTTCTTGTTGCCATCATGGAACAACTTATTGAAGAAGTTCGGAAAAGGCCGATGTTGTGGGACATTAGAAGAGAACTCTACAAAGACGCGGTTGGAAGTCGCGGTTGCACCAAGGTACATCGGACGACATCTTGTTCACTACTAGCAGTGGCCGAGATTCGAAGTGACAACGCTGTTGTCGCCGAGATGAGCTTGACCACTCCCACTTCAAAACTCCCGGGCGGGCGCGGTACTTTTGGTGTGGACTGGCTTGTGGTAAAACGTCCGCGCGCTACCGTCCCTCGGCGGTAGAGGCGGATGTCGGTGTGGCATTAGCTTTAACCATCCTCTAGGTTGCATTACATCAACAGCCTATAGACCTATGCGGTGTTTCCTATTAAATAGAATTGAACTTGCAGCTTGTATTTCGGACGTTATAAATTAAGTGGAAAGTTATACGGAGTGTTCATAAAGTCGCTTTAACCCCTCTCATTATTTTTATTACTGAAAATAAGTTAACAAAACTTTGTATATATCTTGTGTTGCATAACAGGGCACATTTTTTACATATCTGACCCTCTACGATTTTGAGGGCTAAGGGGAATAAGGGGGTTAACAATTTAAAATAAAAAGATACGTCATATAATATATACAGTAATTAAATAAACGATACCAGGAACTGGCACATGCTTTCTCACAAACATATTTAAATTATTAAACAGATTCATTGTGACTTCATAATTGTAGGTGGGGTAGGAGAGGTGATTTTAAAGTAGGAGATTAAGGCTCGGATCTCTACAAACGGCGAAGTTGGGTACCAATTTCAATGTTAAATAACCAAAACATACCTTCACTATTAAGCATATTTTTGTGTTGTTTTTGTCAAAAAACGAAAGATGTACTTTTTTTCTTAAAGTAAAATAGATTGCGGGTGTTGATTGCTAAGGTTTTTTTGCAATATCTCTTTTTGCAACTGAGTAAAAAATTAATAAAGGTTACTGTTTTTTACTATTTATACCATACGTTTATGAAAACAATAAAACAGTTTTTGAAAATTTACTCAGTAATCAACATCCGCTTATGACAGTACTTCAAAATGAAACCAAATTTTTAAATTTATTCCACGAATTAACGGATAAAAATGACTTATTCTGTATTGCTTTTATGGGAATCAGATTCAATAAGGCGAAAAGGGTAGCGCCCCCTTAACTTATAAATATTATTATTATTAGCTAGAGAAAAAACTATTAGATCAATTTCGAACAAATTTGCACAAAACACGTCTATTAGGCCTGTATAGATGCTCGAAAAACAGGTTTGAAAATTTTTGAAAAACAACTCCCTTTTTGGCCAAATAACCCCCCAAAAATCAGTTATTATTATTATTAGCTAAACAAGAATTTTTAGAAAGATACGGTTTTCTGCACATGGTAGGGCACATTAAGGGCTACAAATAAGCCAAATTTCATCACAATCGTTAGAGCCGTTTTTTATGAAAAAATAATACCTGATTTTTGGGGTTTTTGGCCAAAAAGGGGTTTGTTTTTCAAAAACCCTTTTTCGTGCATCTATATATGCCTAATTGACAGGTTTAGTGCAAATTTGTCCTAATTTGCGATCGAATAGTTTTCTCTCTAGCTTTGTATACAGACAGACATTTTGTAAAAAAAACACTTTTTTGGACTCAGGGGTTCCCGAAACGTATATTTCCACAACATCGATTTTTATGCGATCACTATACTTTCTCTATACTATAGTATAGTGAGAAAGTAAAAGCTTATTAAAAGAGAAACACAATGGCGCAAACTAGAGCTTAATATCTTATTTCGTTTCAAAGTAATGGGCAATCAAAGTTCTGGAAAATAACATACAACCTATTTATTCCTAATATTAAAAAATTAATAATCTGCTTTGATGTTATGATAACAATATAATTTTCCAGAACTTTGATTGTCCATTACTTTGAAACGTAGCAAGATACTAAGCTCTAGTTTACGCCATTCTGTCTCTCTTTTAATGAGATTTTCAATGGTTTATTACATGACCTACCTTTACATTTGCAATTGTTTACCCCCTACCCCCTTCAAGCCCCCAAAATCATAAAGTTCAGACATGTCAAAAAATTGGTCTATATACAAAAACACAAGATATATACAAAGTTTTGTTAACTTATTTTCAATAACAAAAATAATAATTCGACCACGCAGCTGAACCGCTGACGTGAGTTGAG
>JAGFPH010001489.1:127838-139203 GCA_018207615.1 Philaenus spumarius | reverse complement strand
TTGATCTACGAAATAAAAAGCTACACTGTCCCTGATTAACATAGGCTATAATTCATTTTAATAAAAACATTTTGTATTTGAATATTTGTAAATTTAGTCGGTAAAAATCTTAGGTTGGACCTAGAATGATGAACCAACACATGCACATGGTGGTAACATTCATTACCACAGCGACCAATTGAATAAAATGACTGTTTGATCCAATATTTCCATTTACAGCTGATTTCATACTTTGAAGCAATTATTTGTATTTTTAACTTTTAGGTTAGGTTTTTATTAAAGTGTAGACCTGAGCCTTGCTGGTTCTTTTAACCTTTATTATAACTGCTGTTATAAAATATACGAAAAATTTGATTTGAACATTTAACATTATTTACCTTCTTAGCTTTGGAGTTATTATGCATCCTAAACAATTATTATAAAGAAAACATAAAATGATTATGTGTTAGAAGATTCCAACGAGGTTGGCGTGCGGAGCACGCAAGGGTTTCCCCTATTTTTGTATATTTTGGATTTATAACTAAAACATTTTGTAATATTTTTCTAAAACCCTTACTTTTGAAACTTTGGTTTACCAATTTCCTTTTTTTTCATTTTAAACGCAAAAATAGAGAAATTTGTTTAAATATTTTGTTTACATGGCAATGTTCTCCATACTTTCCTGAACAATAAAATGTATAATAGTGCACACTTTACTTGAATAGGATACATTCTATATAAGTGATGATGACAAGTGTACAAGCATTAAAAAAGTGCCTGACGCTTAGACGGTTAAAACATATATTTTTAGAGTATTAAAATTGTTTTATGTTCGAAGTGGACAGAATTTAAGCCGTAACTGAAATGCTGTTGTACGTTATTAAATCATTTTAAAGAGTAACAAAAATAAAATATTGGTGGTACAAATTATTTTATTTATTTGATGTATAACTCTTTAAAAATATTATATATATAGCCCTAAAATATGCTAGGATACAATTAATTAAAAAAAAAATAATTACAAAATTATTTTAGGACAGTAAAAAAAATAAATATTTGTTAGTAGTCAAATTTACGATACATAAGTAATCCAATGACAAAATTTTGACTTAAGTAATCTAGGGTTAGTAGTGAAATAAAACTCAATGTTGTATTCACCACGACTTTTTATTTATCACCTAGACTACTATTTTTTTAATTATTTCATTGATAATTAGTTTATATTAATTTTTATTTATTATTTATCCTTGGGTAGGCTAACTAAACAATCACAATTTTAGATAATTTCAATTTTTGAAAAGTAAATTTAGTAGCCTACTAGTAATAGTAGGCCTAGTAAACATAACAAAACCAATAAACTTTAAAAATCACCATCTTATTGATGGCATATGGTTTTACCCTATAGAGCTACTTAAATTTTTCAACTCTTTAAAAATTCATATTTTTATACATTAAACAAAATTTACCTGTTCACAACAATGTGAATAATAAATAACGAAGAGAAATGAGAACTAATAACAAATTAGATTAGCGTACATTCAATCGCTACAAGAAGCTAGTAACTATGGTTCTGATTACAATCTTATTATGCAGGACAGCTATAATTTCCATAAAACAAATTAATTGATGACAGTATTTACTACATTTTATTCTCTACATTTCTATGTCTTTGAATGCCTCCCGAAAGTAACATTAAAAAACTTCCTCACTTAAGGTAGTTTTTATGTCATTCAAACCCGTATTGTTTCAAATTTAGGCTTGTTCAGATTTAGGCTTGTTTCAAAATTATACGCCTAGGAATATTTGACCATGGACATAGATCATTTTAATGCTCACTTTATTAGCTTTCCATCAATACCAAAAACATAATTTTTAGACAACCATAAAGTATTTAATTCGCAGTTTGAGCAAAAGCTTACAATTTGGCTCGGAACTACTGGTTCAGTGTGTAGCACGTGACGTAGCTGCGCGAGCAGGACGAGTTCACGCTCCTCGATGCACACACCTTCTTTAATACGCCTTGTCTAATATGTACTACATTAAAACTTGTGTTATCGCTCTGTTGCTTTTGACGAGAAGAAAACGCCACAAGCATTTGTATTCGGTTCGTGAAATAACAAGCCAAAGGCATAATAAAGGTTACATGTACAAGCTATTTGAGGATTTATCAATTAATTTAGTATTAATTTCCGTTTCATTGTTAGCTATCTTGACAACTAGTACAAGAAAGGAAAAAACTAAAGCAAAAACACGAGCAAATGGAAACATATGAATACATCGATGTATTCACAAAATTGTGAAACAAATCAACGTTTGGTGGAAGTAGAACTGCTATAATTCGTCAGATGTAGGATGAGCTCTGAGATGCGCTGGAGGCAAGGAAGAATGTACGCAAGTGGGGACGCCGTCCGCTGGAGGGGAAAGGGTACCACGCAGAGACAATATACTTATTGGAAACCCGTACAAGGGCTTCCAGACCGAAGTATTATGTTCAGAGCGCGGCAACAGACTGAGCCTTTCTGAATCAACTCCGAGTCTACTGCGCATCTCGAGGCCACGGCTATGCTAGTGGATGCACGGTTTATGACTTTCCGTGTGACTCATTGGGAAGAGCGACAGTCGCGTCGCCGTCAAAATAGAACCAGTTGAAATTATTTAATCGCAGCGATTTTTTCATCGCAAGTGGACGCACGTACATTTTAATCAATGAGTTCTATTTTTACTTTTGATCGCGCGACTATAAACCGCAAGGGGAGGCCTAGCCTCGAGTGGGAGTAGGGCTGGGGAACGACAAGATCCATGTCGAGACACGTTAGTTTGGCTGTCACGTAGACCAGGGCTGTCCAATTTCGAATAGCCCAAGGACGATAAAGAACATCGCAGTTGTGAAGGCCGCCATAAAATACTTCGTGTGCACTTTATCTGTGATTTGTAACAGGTACACAAAATTTCTTCAGGTATTTTTTATTTATTAAAAAAAACAAATATACAAAAAATACTGTGGTAAGTTTGGGGGATGTCAGTTTTGACTAGCCAGTGTATTAATTTGTTGTTGACAAACGAAACAACTAAGTGACTTATCAGAAACGGAACACCTAGTTTTTGCCTTAATACATTTCATGTTGGAAATACTGCTTTCGCAAAGATTCGTGCTTTCATAAGTCCTAAGTTTCGCAAGTTCTCCTTGGGGTAACTCTAAAAAAAGTTCCTATTTCGGTTCTAAGAATCTGACTGCAAACCAAACGATTCCAGTTGAAGGTCTGCTCCGCTCACGTCCTCGGAAATAGTAAGTGGCCGAGTAACAACTGAATTTTCTCTTTCGATTTTTTAAAGTCGCTAAACCGGTTTTCGATTCTTCTGCAATTGTGTCAATGTATTTTGTATGAGTGAAATATGAATCTTCCTCGAAAACCTTAATTTCTTCAAAATGCTTGAAAAAATGAAAAATCATTTTATTTTCAAATCCTCTTATGTGACCATATAGATTGGCAATATTCTAAAGGTTTCCTTGTGGCTTCAAATTCAATTCGTTAGGGTGGGCTGTCACGTCTATTAAAAATGCAAGGTCTGTCAAAATTTTACATCTACAGTTTGATTTCCCAGTTCCGTAGTGGCGCACTTCACTTCGTTTTTAAAGAAAATGGGAACCCCTTTTCGTAGAGCGAATAACGTTGCTAACCGTTTTCACCGCTTGCCCAACGGATATATTTCTATTTTTAACTTCCCGCTACCAATAAAGGGAAGTTATTGATTTCGGTCCGATTTTCGAAAGTCGAGTTTTCATTAAATCTCCACGTTTTGAGGTCCCAGGAAGCCATTCTGACTATTCCCGCCGAGGTGTCCGACCGTGTGTGTGTGTGTGTATGTGTGTAAATCAATTTTTGTCGTACAGTTTCTCAAAAACGAATCAACCGATTGAATTCTACGACATGTCATTCGAAAGGGTGTATCAAAACTTAGATCTGATTAGATTTGAGAGTTAATCCATCGAGCCAATCCGAAGAAATTTAAAAAATAACCTAAATTTGTTTTGGAATTTTTATGTTTTTTAAAAATAACTTTAAAGCGTGCGAAAAAATCATTATAAAACCATAAATACATTTTTTGTGCTTAAAAAACTGCGTCGACTGCTTTTTTGAAAATGAAAATCGGACGACGCATTCAAAAGTTATCGTTGTTTAAAAATTCACAAATTTTCGTTTTTTGGTATTTTTTTGTATTTTTTTAACATATCTTCCAGATTTCTCAACCAATCAATATAAACTTGTACATTTTCTTTTTGTGCTTTAAAAACTGCGTAGAATGCTTTTTTTAAATGAAAATCGAACGACGCATTCAAAAGTTATCGTTGTTTAAAAATTCACAAATTTTCGTTTTTTGGTATTTTAACAAATAAACTCATTTTTAAGCGTTTAAAATTCAAACTAAGCGGGAAGTTCTAGGGTTGGCCTGCACGGTCAACCAATTTCCAGATTTTTTTTTAGACAATTCTGTACATAAAGGCCATTTTCGCTATATAGAAGTTGCCATTGCGAAAATTCGTTATACAGAGGTAAATTATTTTTGTCTAAGAGGATTTAAATTCGTTTTATTGAGGTTCTTTTACATGCTCTATTGGTTATGTAGAGGTATATGTTTCGCTGGGTGCTATGGAATGAGCACTTCTTTGCATCGAGTAATTGGTTTTATGGACGTTCGTTGCAACGAGGTTACAATGTATTACAAACCATTCCCCAACGTAATGCTAATTAGTTTTAATCTCAACTCTAGTGTTGTAAACAATAACCCAGAAAATTTATTTTTATATTTTGGTCGATATCTCAGTTATATTTTGAAGTAGAGCAAAAATAAAACTTTATTTCGTCAATTACTAAAACCCTTGTCTCTTGTAGCCAGACCTACGTGATATTGTAAAGTCAACGAGTTTTCGAGACATTTTTAACCCTTAATCGTATAACTAACGCATACGTAGACTTTTGTGGTAAGACGGCGGAAGTAAAGCAAACGGTGGTTGGCCTGCTTTAAACCAGCCAGAATATGACTAGTTAGCGATTTTCCATAAGAAAGAGATGATGTATTGACGGTGAATGTCGGGAGTAGTCAACGAGCACCGACAAGGTCCCCAGAACACGTTTTGGGGTGTCATTAAAATTTTCGCACTCTAGCGGCCGGATTTGAAGTCCGATTTGGTCCAAATTTGATACACACGCTGGTTTTCCAAGTGGCTCGGACGAGTTCGTCGACCAAAAGATCCAACCACTGGAAACACGTTTTTGACGGGAAGTAAATTTGTACTAGAATGAAACGTTTTTGGGGGTTTATCTAAACAAATTTATACAGGGTGTATCAGGAAGAAACGGAAAGAATTGCAGGACGTGTTTTGACAGAATTCATCCGATTGTTTTGACAGTTACACCATCCGATAGGGAATCAAAAGGGCTACAAAAAAGGTGTCTTGACATTTTTCGTTATAATGTACGGTTTTGGAGTAAATTAGGTTTGAAATTTTCAAACAGCCGCCATTTTGAAACGCATGATTGGATTTAATCGTTTATTTTTCTTGCGGTATATCATTGACAGCTTAAACTTCATGCCAAGTTTGAACTCAATCAGTCAAACCGTTCTCTAGATATGAATTATTTTGTACAAAAAACAAAATGGCGGATATCTGGAAAACGAAGCGTTTTCGGACCTATGTTTATATGAACTTTTTTCATTATTTTAACCAATAGAACACGTCCTGCAATTCTTTCCGTTTTTTCCTGATACACCCTGTATAATTTGAAACGTACGTATTTTTTTCGTGGGTATAGCCTACTGACCCAAATGAACATATTTTCTTTAGAAATGTATGTTGTGAAAAAATTGGTTCTCACGTAAAACAGGTTTTTTTCAGTTTCCCAAAAGTTTGGGTTTTTGGAATATGTACCTTTTTCAACTGACCAATTCCTGTAAGGGGCAAAAAGACGAGGGTTTGTCGCGTCTCGATGTTAGCAATTAACTATGAAAACCCTGGGTTCCTGCAAAAGTAATGTACACCAGGATTTCAACACGTTTTCTTGGATTTCAACACATAGTGGGTCCGTATCTCATTGAATGTGATAACGGGAACGCTGTTACTGTAAAGCCGCTACGTTACAGAGAGAACATCCTCTTCAATTTTGTAAAAGATCTGAAGAAGTTTTGCCGTGCTACTGTCCGTTCACAGTTTAGTTGATAGCATGGGCAGACATTGTCCGTGCTATTGAAACGGAGATCTACCTCTACTAGCCCGCATGAAAACATCGACCTTATAAAATTCATTTAACTAGTTATTAGGAAACTTCACAAGAGGGTTTACAAACACGAGGTACGTTACTGAAATAAAGAGATTTGGATCTTGAATTGAACACTGAGCCAAGGATATTCAAAACTAAATTTGGTAGTGAATAGGAGCCGATGTAGTTAGGTCGGGTAGTAGCGCGGCAAGCCTCCATAAGGCCAATGCTATCAACTAAACTGTGAACGGATAATAACTATCTGGCTTTTGGTTCCAGTAAGATGGTGCCCCCGCTATAGTGGCTTTACTTCAAAGAAAGTTGGCAAGCCTGAGTTCCCGATGAACTTTCCATACCCATCCCACTCCGACCTTTCACCGTAAAATGCGTGGGAATGATGAAGGAAAGCATCTTCCGAAATCAGGCATCGGCCAGCGTTGCAAACTTCGTGAAGAAATAACTGTGTACGTTAGAAGCACGCAACAACTGCTTTTCATCAACATGTTGGAAGATCTTCAACGCTACGAGAGTTGCCTGAACTTAATGGAGGGCATACAGAACATGTGTGTGTTAAAAACTAAAGTGTTCAGCATCCTTTTACTTAGTGTATTTGTCTAAAAATAATCTATAAGTATTGTTTACAATGGAGCATACTGTATTCTCAACAATTTTGCCAATGACTGAAAATAGATTGCTACTGAAAACTCTGAAAAAATTACGTAACATTTTTGGACACACGCAGACATTGTTCAAACTTAAATGTATTGACCCAATTTTGATCAATCTCAGCCCAAAACCATCCTAGATGCCATACCTACAAGGAACAGTTTGTGAAAATCAGATCGCTTGTTCTCAAGTTATAAAGTAACAGACCGATGTTGTATTTTAATCCTTTAACGGCCAACTTCAGATACATCTTACATTGGTGGTTTAGGAAAAAAGAGCAGCAGCCGATTGACGGGACATGTCCACAAAAAATGTTTTTAATGTGTCAATTAACGATAGTTAGCATAACAAACAAATTAGTTACAGTGACATTTATCGATTTAACGAAACATTTATTTGACGATTTATCGAAAAATATTTGTAAATTTTGTCTTTTGTGCGCAATTGCAAAGTTTTGGAAAATTAAATTTTGACAGAACTACCTAGCTGACCTTTGCGAATATTTCGCAAGTTAGGAGTAGGCCTACACTTGCCAGATTTAATACGTTGATTTAATTCAGTTAATTATTTATTTACGTTGGTTTATAAATAACATTTTATAAAAATGTATAACGCTTTACGTTGATTTAATTTGATTGATTTGCGTGATAGATTACACTTGCATATAGAATGTAAACAATCTAACAGCTGTCATGTAAGTTAAACAGATTGTTAATAGATGGCGCCTTTCATTAGGAACAATATAAAGTATAATATAAAAGTTTTTAATCAATTTTTGTAACGAAAACATGGATTTTAAGCTGTTTGTCTATTTCTCCTTTAAGAAATAATATATAAGGATGGTCTAATTTTTTGTACGTGTACATGAATGCTTTTGTTTAACAAATTAAAAATATTTACCTTGTGTAAAATATGATTTTCTCATCCCAATTCTACAGTTCGAAGTAACAAAATAAAAATGTTTTTTTCCAGATTTTACATGATAAAAAATATAAGGAAGGGTAAATATTAATTACTTTTAAAACAATTTTAAAGTATATTTAATTGGCTAAAAACAAAAGAAAAACACCATTAAGATAGACTGATAAATAGAAATGTTACGATGTATAATCTAAGAACATGAAAATACACTGATTTAAGCCTTGGCTCTTTAGGGTGGTAAAAGAGTTAAATATTATAGACTAGGGGAAACCCCTGCGTGCTCCGCACGCCAACCCCGTTGGAACCTTCTATACATATAATCAAGTTGTCTTCTTTATAATAAAGGTGTAGGATTAATATTAACCCTAAAGCTAAGATAGTAAATAATGTTAAATGTTCAAATCAAATTATTTCGTATAATTTATAACAGTAATCATAATAAAGGTTAAAAGAACCAGCAAGACTAACGTCTACATTTTAATAAAAACCTAACCTAAAAGTTAGAAATACAAATAATTGGTTCAAAATTTGAAATCAACTGTTAATAGAAATATTAGAGCAAACAGCTGTTTTATCTGTTATTTTATTCAATTGGTTGCTATGGTAATAAATGTAAATACATGTTGGTTCATCAGTCTAGGCCTACGCTAAGAATTTTTTCGACTAAATTTACAAATACTGAAATAAAAAATGTTTTTTATCCAAATGAATTGTAGCCTGTTAGTCAGGGATAGTGAAGCTTTTTATTAGTAAAACTATTTTTTCAATGGTAGTTCCAGAGATTACCCCCCTTACATACAAACAAACAAACAAGGCATACTTCACGAATACTCCCTGATGCATATTTTTGTCACTGTCAAAGCTAAGAATCAAGGAACACGATTTTTAGTTCCAACTTCAATAATGGAGAGGGGCGTAGATCACACGCAGAGCTGGACATCGTTCAATTTCATCTTAGCTTAATCAAATCAAGCGCTTGGTTCATGTCTTTCAACTCTTCAAGTCAGTACTTACATCTTTACTATCAATCGTACAAAAACATTAGTAAGCCGTCAGAGAGAGAGAGTTCGGAAAAGAATCGGATTCTCTAAACGGGTTATTCCCGTCACGGATCCGAGACTATTTAAGGTACAAAATTCTAGGCCGGATCAGCGCTCGCGAACGCCGCTCTTACAAAGGGATCGAGTTTTGCGGACGGACTGTGACGAGATTACCGTCAATTTACATGTTCAACTGTCTGCTGCGTCTAGATCCGGTCGCTGAATATGGTAAAGCCTAAACAGTACCCTTGAGGTATACCGAAAACTTCAACGTGTACGAGGCTGGGCATTGTTTCGCATACGTATAACTCGACTATCGGACGAACATGGTTCTGTTTCGGAAGAACTCATTACCAGATAAACCGGAATTTAACCACGGTATAGTGATAAAAACAAAAATGGAGCTTCCCGCTAGACCTCAGGGAAGCCGCCTAGACTGTAGGCAAAACAATAGTGTTAGGTGTGAAAAATGAAGGTCAGTGTCAGTACTGATTTGATTAGCAATGTAAACAAACACCACATCGACTTCCAAAGGATTAGTATGGTTAAGATAAACAACTAACTCGACCTCGCAGCTGAACCGCTGACATGAGTTGAGCGAATTTACAAAATTAAGTTTATATGTTTTAGGATTTCTGTCAGCTATTTGGGAAATTGGTGTACTCACAAAGGCGCTGAATAGCAGCCTACGTGTACGATGTGTATTAGTAGAATCACTCCCTCCAAAAAATTTGAAAATACACAAAGAAGGGAATTTGAGATTTTGGTATTGGTATTAAATTGCACGCAAAAAAGTCAAAAACTCCAACTTTGTGTTTGGGTTTCAAAAGTTGTTGTTGTTAATCACCAACATTCACAAATAACAAGCAAGCTATAATTTCCAATCCAAAAATGTTGGGCAAATCAAAATCATTCTGTACCAAATGCATTGTCTTCTTTTAAATGATGCTCTGGGAAATTTAGTACCAACCCTTTTTATTGTGGCAACACTGACTACATGTCACACACCATGTAGCACTGCGCCTGGCCAGTGTTGCTAGATTTCGGTTTTTCCCCATTTTTAAGTTTACTGAAATATTGGGGAAAAAGAATGGTGAATTTTTTCAATAATGTTGAACTTAAAGTACTCAATATAGCACCTCCAGTGTTAAAATTCCTACTTTTACACAAGTCCGTTTCTAAAAAAAAGGGGTTAGCATCCATTTCCACTGGGATTTATTTTTCCCAGAGCCTCTTTCTGCGCGTTGGAACCACCACCACAGAAGTTGGGAAATATGATCAAAATTGTTGGGAAATTTTAGATTTTGCCCCTCCCAATTATTTGTTGTAGCTACATATCTGAGTAGAATTTGTTTACACCTCAGCCACCAGCCCCAGCTCACGCACCGCTGCCTCACATTATGGACTGCTTTGCTTCGCTCGCAGCGGCGAGGATCAGAAGCTGCCCTCACGGTAAAATCCCACACATGGATTTAAACCGGGTACTTTTTTTACGTTTTTATCGATTCTGGGGGTCGTTTAAAAAACAGAATGTACAGAATAATCTCCTATATTTATATCGCTGGCATACGTTGCAACTAACGGCGCTGTGTATGCAAAACCCAAACTGTCAGTGTGTATCAACATTGCATAATCACGCCTGGAAGTCATCGGGACAGAATTGTAGCAGAACATAGTGGAAGGTACAGTACCCTCGTTACAGATGAAGTTGTGGTGTTAGTTGGTCAGGAATTCAATAGACGTGACATTTTATTGCGTACTCACGATGATCGCCTACAACGCATTTTTGAAACACACCGGGCTTATGATGCCCTGTAATATACTTTAATTTACTGCCACGGCGAAGGCGGGTACAATTTTGGAAGGTTGGGTTTGCGAGTACGACATCGCAGGCACAGCTATAATGACAGATTTGCCCGCATTATCTTGACCAAATTGCTGATGACACTAATGTCCAAACGTGTGATCCAAAGTTATTTAAAGAGCGCTTTCATTCTGGCATTGGAACATAATAAACCGTCGCTTTTGTCCGCAATTACCCTAAATCTCGTCGGCTTATTATGCTCAATAAAAAATCTGGAAATTGGTTGACCGTGCAGGCCAACCCTAGAACTTTCCGCTTAGTTTGAATTTTAAACGCTTAAAATGAGTTTTTTTGTTAAAATACCAAAAAACGAAAATTTGTGAATTTTTAAACAACGATAACTTTTGAATGCGTCGTTCGATTTTCATTTTTAAAAAAGCATTCTACGCAGTTTTTAAAGCACAAAAAGAAAATGTACAGGTTTATATTGATTGGTTGAGAAGTCTGGAAGATATGTTAAAAAAATACCAAAAAATACCAAAAAACGAAAATTTGTGAATTTTTAAACAACGATAACTTTTGAATGCGTCGTTCGATTTTCATTTTTAAAAAAGCATTCTACGCAGTTTTTCAAGCACAAAAAGAAAATGTACGGTTTATATTGATTGGTTGAGAAATCTGGAAGATATGTTAAAAAA
>JAGFPH010001489.1:114269-124976 GCA_018207615.1 Philaenus spumarius | reverse complement strand
TTACTACAAGAACCCAACTAGCAAAAAAACAATAAAACTGTGAATTTATTATTCTGTTTTGATTGGCTGCAGCTCCAAGGTCGTACTTTCCGAATAAAACCTGACCAGTCGTGTGTAAATCAGATATAACAACAAATAGACGCGTAGGTCTAAGTAAATAGCTTGGTATATAAACAGGTTATTTAGTGCAATTGCGACGTTGTATAATACGCTTGGAATAAGTAAATGAGTAAACAAAATCGAATGGAAGTAGCCTATTTCACGTTTAAGAAACCAACGGTCCGCGTCAATGTGGACACGATAATGTAGAAGCGGACCTTGTCACAAACGATTTTTAATTATTTTCACGGAGTAATGACAAAAAAGCGTTTTCTAGGGTTAATAGTAAAAAAAAAACACAAGTTGATATAAAATATTTTTATATCTAACCGTCATTTTGTGCTTTGAGTGGCGAATGCTATATAGTTGAAATACAGCATGCTAGAGGCTACTTAATGTTATAAAAGCCCCAATTTAAACATGTATTATCGGTCCTTCGATGTCCCCTGTGTAGTTTTGGATGGTTCATCGCGCCGCAGCGGAGTTTTAATGTTTGCATAACTTCAAGGAGGATAACAAAACGACAAAGATATAATCATATGCAGGTGATTGATATAAGTGTGCCCAGCTGTTTCTCTTGAAATCTATAAGAGCTATTAGAAAAAGTTAAATAGTAACTCCCCTGGACTTTTAGTTCTGTTTAATTTGGTGATTTTTATCTCACCCGCCATTGTTCCAATATTCAAATTTATTATGGAACACCCTATATTTTATGTTGATTTTCTATTACTTTCTCCCCTTATACGTAGTATATCGAGAAAGTATTGTTTTCGTCCAAATATTCGAAGTTGAATTTTTAGCGGAATTATCTGTTTTGGTGCTCCCTGAACCCCAAAACATTTTTTAGTGGAATTATTTGTTTTGGTGCTCCCTGAACCCAAAAAAGTGTTATTTTGGTGATGTCTGTCCTTGTGTCTGTTAGGATGTGTACAGAGCTGAAGACCATACCAACGGTCCGATTTTAATGAAATTTGGTTTGTAGGTGTAGTTCTGGAATATCTCCAGGTGTTTGTTCATATTCTCAAATTTTAGATTTTTAAGGGGTTTTACCCCCAAAATGGCAAAAAAACGAGAAAAATCGAAATTTCTCAAATATGGCTCTAACGATTTTGATAAAATTTGGCTTATTTGTAGCCCTTAATGACCCCACCATATGCAAAAACCGCATCTTTCTAAAAATTCTCGTTTATGTAATAATAATAATAATAATAACTGATTTTTGGGGGTTTTTGGCCAGAAAGGGGGTTGTTTTCAAAATTTTTCTAAACATTTTCTCGTGCATCTATACAGGCCTAATTGACATGTTTTATGCAAATTTGTTCGAAATCGATCGAATAGTTTTAATAATAATAATAATATAATATGGATGTGTGTTACATGCATCTAATATTTTCCATGGTTTGTCCTACTTTTGCAATTCTAAATAACCACCTCCTATGCTACTCTTGGGAAGGTATAAAATTTGAACTGGGAGAAAGTATGTGGCAGTTATCTGGTACCGTTTATTTTAAAAGCTATTTTAAGACTTTTTGTTCTCTGTGTTTTTTTGATACAACTAACCGCTTAAAAGTTAGAGGGGTATACAATTTTAAAAATACCATATCTGAGAGAACAATATTTTGGTATAGAAACATTTTGAACCAATGAAAACGCTCTTAACACTAATAAAACATTTTTTAGAAACAAATAACTTTTTAAAATCAACAATACGTTTTTTGGTAATTTTTTAAAACCATAATATTCTAGCTAACTGTTTTGGCTGTACGTTGATTTTGAACATTGCAAGTAATCCCGCTCCTGCTATAAACATTAGCCTATGTAGAACTTTATAGTTAAATTAGTGGAAACCTCTACGTGCTCCGCACGCCAACCCCTTTGGAACCTTCTATACACATAATCATGTTATGTTTTCTTTATAATGAAGGTGTAGAACAATATAACCACAAAGCTAAGATGGTAAATAATTATTTCGCATATTTTTATAACAGCAGTTATAATAAAGGTTAGAAGGGCCAGCAAGGCTCTGGCCTACACTTTAATAAAAACCTAACCTAAAAGTTAGAAATACACAATTGCTTCAAAGTTTGAAATCAGCTGTTAATGGAGATATTAGAGCCATCAGCTGTTTTATCTGTTGTTTTATTCAATTGGTTGCTATGGCCATTAATGTAAATTAAAGAAATATGTATTCGTTCATCAGGCTAGGCCTAACATATTATTTTGATATTTATAAATATAAAATGATAAAGTATTTACGATTTACTATAAATGGGCACCTCACCTACAAAACTACAATAGATAAAAACAATACTGTTCTAAAGCTATTAACATCTCCATCTTATATTAAATAATAATAGGGAAAACCACTGCGTGCTCCGCAAGCCAACCCCGTTGGAACCTTCTATATACACATAATCATGTTTTCTTTTCTTTATAATAAAGGTGTAGAATTAATAATAACCCCAAAGCTAAGATGGTAAATAATGTTAAATGTTCAAATGGAATTATTTTGTAGAAGGCTCAGGCCTACACTTTAATAAAAACCTAAACTAAAAGTTAGAAATACAAATAATTGCTTCAAAGTTTGAAATCAGCTGATAATGGAAATATTGGAGCAAACAGCTGTTTTATCTGTTGTTTTATTCAATTGGTTGCTATGGCAATTAATGTAAATTAAAGAAATATGTATTCGTTCATCAGGCTAGGCCTAACCTAAGATTTTTTCGGCTAAATTTACAAATATTGAAATAAAAAACGTTTTTATCAAAATGAATTATAGCCTATGTTACTCAGGGACAGTGAAGCTTTTTATTAGTAAAATTATGTTTTCAATCGGTTCAGTAGTTCCAGAGATTACCACCCCATACATACAAACAAACAAATTTTACCTCTTTATAATATTATTAGTATAGATAAATGTTTCAGAGCCAATATATTTAGTTGTTTCAATAAAGGGAAAGAAAGATGCTGATTATTCTTTAAAGTAGAGTTCTGATCAAATGTTTTGGGTGACAATACAGGCCCCTCCACATTATTGTCTGGAATGTATTAACGCGTCATTCGCTGTACTTTCAACTTACTATAGTTTATTCTTAAAAGCTTTTTATTCCATAATCACAGATATGTATTTTCTCTTTCGTACAGCGTTACTATATTAGGCTCGAGTGTATATAAGGAAACGCGATGCCTACTTCGGCCTAGAACTTAACGCGAAACCAGTACGGAGACATTACTTCCATACTTGCGGAGAAGACTTCTGGTTTACATATTTCGCGACATCTTTTTGCTTTTAGTAAGAACCATTGTCCTTGACTCGAACATGTGGCAGGCGTTTGCATGCGTTCAAATAATGCGGCCAAGCCCCGAGTGTGTACTTCCGGGTCGGGGACTATATTACGGCGCAATAACTTGTACAGTGTATTCTTCCGCTCACCGACAGTCTCTTTAGAGAAATTTATTTTACAAAGTATTAATATTATACCCGGAAAGTTAAGATGGTAAATACAGTTTATAACACTTGCATATTATTTTCGAACACCTTTCGAATTTCTTATTTTATGATGATTTTGGATTTTACAAGTTATTTTGAGACTTTTTTTACTTTCTCCCCCTATACCATAGTATATGGAGAAAGTATTGTATTCGTCAAAATTTTCGAGTTTGAGTTTTTGGTGGAAATATCCGTTTTGGGTCCCCCTGAACCTAAAAAAGTGGTTTTCGGAGTGATGTCTGTGTGTGTGTCTGTATGTGTGTCTGTGTGTCTGTGCGGATGTTATCAGACCTAGAGCCTAAACCAGTCGTCCGATTTTGATGAAATTTGGTATGGAGGTACTAATCCACGGTATCTCCAGGCGTTTTTTTCATTTTTGTGAATTTTTTATTTTTAAGGGTAATTTTCCCATAAAAACCCATAAAATATCGGAAAAATTCACTTTTCTCAAAAACGGCTCTAACGATTTTGATTAAAATTTTACAGTTTATTAGGGACCTACAGTACTATAAACTGTAAAATTTTAATCAAAATCGTTTGAGTCGTTTTTGAGAAAAGTTGATTTTTCCATTATTTTATGGATTTTTATGGGAAAATGACTGTTAAAAATAAAAAAATCACAATAAATTGGTAATAGTATTTTTTTTTATTAAGTTTCTATAATGAGGGAGAAAGTATGTGTCAGTTTCCTGATACCGTTTATTTGTTCTTGGTGTTTTTTTTTTTTTTTTTTTTTTTGAACCGTTTAAAAGTAGAGGGGTAGCCTATACAGTTTTTAAAACACCCTAACTGAGCGGAAGATATTTTTATATGGCAACGTTTTGAACCAATGAAAATGCTCTTAACACTAATAAATCATTTATTAGTGTTAAGAGCATTTTCATTGGTTCAAAATAACTTAAGGGTGCGTTCACAAAGAAAGCTTGTTGCAAGCGCTTGCTGACCGGCGCGAGAAAAAGCTTTCATTGAATCAAGTTTGTGCGTTCAGAGACAACGCTTGTTCCGACTTGCAAGCGCCTGCTACAAGCGCTGACCGGCAAGCAAGAACTTTTGATACTTGTTTTCCGGCGCTGGTAGCAGTCAAGTCGCTGACAACTCGCAGTGAAAACTACATTTTTAATCTTATAATGGTTTTTAAAAACTATTTGTATAGAATTATTATATGGTAGAGGTTATTAAAACAAATAGTTTCAAACATATTAAAGACTTACCTCATACAAATAACTAGCCGTTCTTCCGAATGAATCGGTTGCTTATGCCAGTTTCCACAGGATTTATCCAAATTAGTTTCAATTTTCTTGAGGATATAAACTCCATTCTCAATATAAGAAAAAACCTTACAATGTCCAATATTAATTGAGGAAACAGATGGTGGTATTCACCACATCTTCCTCTTCCGCTCTTAATTTCATGTATACCGATTCTCTTTCGGTGCACTTTCAAATCTACATTTGCAAGCAAAAATTATTCTTCATCATTTGAGGAAGTCATTCTCGGAATGAAAGTTGCAAGCTTTTGTTGTGAACACCCAAAACTATTCACAAGGGCTTGCAAGCGCCTAGAAACAAGTAACTTGCAACCAGCTTTCTTTGTGAACGCACCCTTAAAAAATCAACAAATACGGTTTTTTTTATTTTTTTTAAGAACCATAATACAGAGCAATTAAGTAACAAAACTACAAATTTGTCACACGTGAAAAATGAAGTTAATAACATATGTTCAATATCAGCTGTTCATTCGCATTGTTGAAAATTGTTGTTTGTCGAAAGCCCTCTGTTTATTAGGCTACAAGTTCTCATTTTAAAGTATGGTTTTTAATTTTTTTAATTTTTAATTTAAGGCCGACTTTCGATTTTTTTATGAAATACCCTATATTTTATGATGAGTTTGGATTTGACTGAATCCTGGATTCTGAATTAGGTGATATTTGCTTTCGAAAAACAACAATTTGCAACAATGAGAACCAACAACTTCTATTCTAATATCCTTCAATTGATTGTTTTGACAATTACACCATCCGATTACCATAGGTAATCAAAAGGGCTACAAAAAAAGGGCCTTGACATTTTTTTTAAAATGTACGGTTCTTGAGTAATTTAGGTTTGAAATTTTCAAACAACCGCCATTTTGAAACACATGATTGGATATAATCGCTTATTTTTGAGCTGGATCATTGTTAGGTTAAACTCAATCAAACATTTATTTCTCTACGTATGAATTATTTTGTAAAAAAAAACAATATGGCGGATATCTGGAAAACGAAGCTTTTTTGGACCTATGTTTATATAACTTTTTTCTTTACTTTTACATGTAGAATGAGCTCACGAAGTATCTGCATATCTTCGTGAATCACCCTGTATATAATATGAAAATTACATTCAAAATAGAGATTGAATATAAGCATATCAAATTGGTACAGGAACAAGTTTTATCTGCATCTCGTGGCGCCCGGGGCAGCTGACCCATAGGAACGTCCCAGATTACAGTATCACCCTGTATAGGCTACGCTACGCTGAGATTGGCGTGCGAAGCACGCAGTGTCCTCTCCTACCGACTACAAAACACATGCGCACATAATTGCACTCACAAGTGTTAAGGCTACGTCTCTGACACATTCTCAAAGGCCTTCTCACTCCTTAATGATGCTGTAAATTAATTTCCTCATTTCTAAATAATTGTTCTTTAAACAATGGAAAATTCCTGATAACTCGACGCGTGATCTCATTTCTAATTGGTGTAGCATCACCCTAGAGAAAAGTGGAAAGCGCTAAGGAACCGTTACCGGTACTGCGATAAAGTATCAGTTACTTTGTATCGAATACATTAAACTAGTACTGGGATCAGCTGTTTCATATCTAATAATAAAGTCGTAAATTGCTTTATACCTTGGGTAATATTGGTTATCAACTCCTATAAAAGCGAGTGTACGTACATACGTGAGTAACATGTAATATAACAGCTGATTTCACCCATCATCTGTAATACTTAAACAAACCCAGTGTAGATTGTATTTTGGGGTTATGTTTACAACTTTAATCGTTATAATTTCTTGTGAAGTTTATTTTTTTTTAAATATGAGTTATAGAACTAATATATGCTATAATATACGTTATAATATGTTCTTTGAGGTTATAAACTGTATATGAATACAACCTTTTATCATCAATATATTATTTGTTTATACAAATTTAAAGAAGAGTTATATTCGTTTAACTTCGGAAATATTCGTACAGCTTCGTATATCATATAAACATATTATTCGATTATTAATTTAACTTCTAAGTCATTTGATCTATCAATATGAAATAAAAAGCAACTAAAAGATAGTATTTTTATCTTTTTTTAAATATATAATAACGTATGTAAATAAAAATGTTTAATAAATAGGCCTACAGTTTTATAATCCTTATTATTGTACACATTTACCGAGTTAAAAAGGAAATAATAAGTAGGCCTTAATGTTATTTTTAAATTATGTATTTCTAATGTGTATCTAATTAATCAACCTGTGATTTTTCACGGAGGCTTACTAGAACTGATACAAAAATATTTCTATAACACCTGATTTCACACTTTGAAGTAACTATTTGTATTTCTAACTTTTAGGTTAGGTTTTTATTAAAGTGTAGACCTGAGTCTTGCTGGTTCTTTTAACCTTTATTATAACTGCTGTTATAAAATACGAACTAATTTGATTTGAACATGTAAAACATTATATACCATATTATCTTTGGGGTTATTATTAATCCTACAACTTTATTATATCGAAAACATAACACGATTATGTGTACAGAAGGATTCAACGCTGTTGGCGTGCGGCAAGGTCTCTAGATAGAAAAGGTTACCTCATTCGGGAAATATCAAAAAAAGTGGAGTGGGGGCTGTGACGTAGTTATTGGTACAACTAGACAGTGATCAAAGTTTTGTCGTTTACGTTTATACGCGTTACTCATTTGTGAATGTTTGACGGATTGTGTTTTTTGTTTAAACTTCAAATTTTTTTAAATTAGTGTATATAAAGTGTTTAAAGTAGAAGAAATATATTATTTACAATGGATAGAAAATCAATAAATAAACCTAAAGGTGGTTCCGTTTGTGCGGTTGCAACTTGCAAATATTATTATGGAAAAGCAAAACAAGAAGGAAGAACTGATATATCTTTTCACAAGTAGGCCTAGATATTTTTTGTTTCTATTGTAATAGTAAATAATATAATCCCACGTACTCATATAAAATGTTATTATAATTTTCTTTTGTCTTAATATTTTGATTTAAAAGTAGTTTCTGTGGCTATCTTTTGCATTGAAATTGTAGAAAATAACTTTTTGTTCAACAATTTAACTTAATGAGTCTGTTGAATAAAAAATAAGCAAAAGCTATAACTTAAGACTTCCCACACAAAGCGTGTTAAAAAAAACAAACAAATATACAAAATATATTTTATTTACAGTTGATGCAAGGAATATTAAATATAGGCCTACATATTTAATAAAAATACTGCCACCCAATTAAATAAACTCCATACAATTTATATGTAGGCTATCATAGAGAGATACATTTTAGAATGCTATTTTGTTAATTCTGATGTATTTATCTTTTGCTTGTTATTTACAAATTATTTTAGGTTATTTACAAATTAATAATGTTTTGTAAAAACAATCGAAATAATTATGCTACTAAAACAAAACATGTATAAACATTGGTGTGTAACCAATTCCTAGTACCTAATCGGGATTTGTTCAATAGAATTTTATTTTATTTTATTTTAGCAATTCAAAAAATATTTCTTACAAGTTCTTACAAAATTACTTACAAGTACAAGTAATTACGTTCTTTACTGACACAAAAAGAAGTAATTACGAGGATAAGTTTATTTTTGTAGTTTAAAATAAATGTTAATAGTAAGTAAAAAGAATACTTATTTAAAATACAAGTAAAACAAATACTTGTGGTTCATTCACTTAGTTATAAGTATTTACTTACAAAAAGACAAGTATAAGTATTTAGAATGGTGTATTCAATTTAGCCTTTATAGTTTTTAATTTTAATTTAATAGCATTTAATTTTTATTATATAGATTAAAATGTATTATCGTGATTGCATTTTTTCTTATTTTATTCTGTAAAAAATATTAAATACAATTTTAATGACTGCTTTTTAGTTATATGATTTAAAATGTATTACCAAGATAGATTTTTATTTTAAATTTTAGTCAGTAAAAATATAAATTAAAATTTGTATGATTATACTTTTGTTATTATTGTAAATTGCAAATTAATGACATAAACATAATGTTTTTGAAAAGGTTAAGATATATTCTTACAATTACAAATGTTGAAATGTGTAACTTAAGTATCATTTTAAAAAACTGCAACCCCAAAAATAGTTTAATACATCTATTTTTTTTTAAATGAGGTGATTTGTACGACGAAACATACATCTTTCATGGTAGCGCGGAGTTTTTGTACTATAATGACGTCGCTGGACAGGGAACGGGTCGAGGGGTTTGAGTTTGTTTACATGACTATGAGGTAACCTTTTCTATCTAGAGACCTTGGGCGTGCGGAGCTCGCAGGGGTTTCCTCTAGTTAAAATATAAAATAAAGATTATTATTACAAATAACATTTGCATTACATTTTATCTATATCTATAGGCCTACATATAAATAAAATTGAAGTGTCTGTGATTTAAAAATATAAGCTTTTTTCTAAGCTCATATTCTTATAATATTATTCGCTCATTAAAAAAAACATAAACAAACACTTATACATTTTTTGTCCGTCTGTTTGCCCGGGCTAATCTCCGGAATGGCTGAACCGATTTTGACGAAACTTTCATTAACATGTAGATTAATTTAATTTAGATTAATACTGATTTCTCTCAGTTTTTGCATCATCGGGGGCTCAATGATATAATATGAAACAATTTGCACACCTCTGAGCACAATTGACTTATATCTATTGTATTTGTAAACAGCTATCAATTTTTTATCGACGCTGACTATACTTTGTACCATTATCAGTTCCAAGGCATGTTATTCTCTAATTGTACACTACTGGACACAATACATTTATTTATACTTTTTATCAACGTCTCCTATATCTTGTATCAGTATCAGTTCCTAACCACGTTCCTTACTAATTGTACACAGCTGGACGCTGGACACATTAACTTAGCTACTGTACTGCATTTGTAAATAGATACCTACTTTCCATCGACGCTCACTATACTTTGTAGCGGTTACTTATATCCGTATCAGTTCCAAGCTACGTTTCCGCTAATTGTACACGATCGGATACAATTCACTTAGCTAATATATTTATAAGTAAGTACTTTGACTTTTACCGACGCCGACTATACTTTGTACCAGTTACTGTATCAGTATCAGTTCCAAGCTACGTTTCTCGCTAATTGTACACGATCGGTTACAATTCACTTAGCTAATATATTTATAAGTAAGTACATTGACTTTTACCGACGCCGGCTATACTTTGTACCAGTTACTGTATCAGTATCAGTTCCAAGCTACGTTTCTCGCTAATCGTATACAATCGGATACAATTCACTTAGCTAATATATTTACTTTTACCGACGCTGAATATACTTGCACCAGTATCAGTTCCAAACCACGATCCTAGCTAATTGTACACGACTGATCACAATTCCAGCTGTTAAATTTTTTGTAAATAGGTATCCAGTTTTTATCTACACCGACTGTAATTCGTATCGGTATCAGTTCCAGCCGCGTTCCTCGCTAATTGTACACGACTGGTGACAAATCACTTAATTCCATGGCTGTCCATCTGTCCGCGGTAATTAATGGATTGACACCCGCAATAAAGTACGATTCATTCATTATTTATGTGTCGTAAGCCGCGTCAACAGACATGGAAATGTTACAGTATCGACATTCTTACACTTGCGAATTAATATTTTTTGTATTTGAATAATGCAAATCAATCGATATAAACTAGTTCAAAACTAAAAACCATTAAACATGGTGTGCCCCAGGGTTCAATCTTGGGACCTTTCTTATTCCTAATGTAATTTCAGGCATTGAAAACCCTAAAAGTCAGTGGAAGTTCTAACGATCAAATTGAAATATCAGCTAGTTAGC